>PVLA01012849.1:0-41172 GCA_004027455.1 Hydrochoerus hydrochaeris | reverse complement strand
AGCAGTAAGGGAGAGGTAGAGGAAGAAAGGAAGGAAAGAAGGGAGGGAAGGAGGAAAGGGGGAGAAAGTGAAAGGGAGACAGACAGAAAGAAATGAAGAAAAAGAAGCTTGCTGAGACTGGAAATGTCACTAACAGATAACAGACATTTACAGTTTAGATATCTTTGGCATAAATAAAATCCAGAAATACATGGGATAGGAAAATGACTAAATGTTAAAAGCATTTATATCATTCATCATTTGTATAATACATCATCATCCTAGATCAAAAGGAAAATATGATTTCAATAGTTGCTAGAAAGTCTTCTGGACACATTCAACATAGCTTTATGGTTAGAAAAGAGCGACAGCACAAAGAAGAGCTTAATAAATTAGGAGTAGGAGGAACCTTCCACGATGGGATAAAAAGAAAAGGGAAAAAAGGAGAAACAATTCAGGAAGGAGTTTTGTTCCAAAATAAGTAAGCACCAACTTTAATAGCCTTCATATGTATCAAAAAATACTCATTAAAAAGTAGCAGAAAAAATATCTCACTTGCAATCATATAGGGCTGGAAATAAATTGCTGGAACATCTCCCAAACACATATGAAAAAAACATAAAATTTTACTGAGAACCGTACATATTGGAATAAATGGAATTCAGACCACATTTTCTAGATAGTAAGAAACCAACTTCTCAATAACTGTATAAAGTTAATGTCAGGATAATAAAAGTCAGAAAAATTTTTTTTTTCTGGAAGGAGAAAGAAGATTCACAAGATGAGTTTCATGCTTCTCCGTACAAGTAACATACATGAAAAGCCAAGAACGTTTTGAATAAAGATAATGAGGGGAACTTGCACCACAGATGTTAAAGGGATAAACAATTTCAGTCTTGAAAGCCTTTTACTTTTGGTAGTAAAAACCAAAATAGAAAGACTGATCAAACCAGAATGCAAGGTCTGCAAGAAATCTCACGAAGGAGAAGTCGATGCTGCGACAGTGGCAGAACTCCAGAATAAATGGAGGCACAGGACCGCTGTCGGCTCCGTCTCCGTCAGGCGGGCCTCCTGACGGCCTTCCACGGATCTCTAGGCTGTCCGAGGGTCACCATCTGGACGCACCAGAAATGTCCAACCAGTCCTGCCCTGTGACTAGAGGTAACACAGACATTTGTCCCCCAGCTGCCCCTGCATGCGGGTTAACGTGTTTACCACATCCCGGCTCCTTCTGGTCCTGGGACACCAGCGGGTGTCACATAAACTGGAAGAGAGGAGTTTAAGTTTCCTAACACGAAGCCATGACACGGGGCCCGGGGGTGGGGTGGGATGGAAACGCGCATTTGACCCGACTGTTACACACTGAAGACCTGTGCTGACACATCACACTGCAGCCTGCAAGCAGGCACCGAACATGCTGGCGTGAAGAGGAAAGAGAGGAATGCATCGCTGTTTACGCTTCCGAGGCCACGGCGTGCACGCTGTGAAGACGGTGGTGATGCACTGTTTCCAGAGTTTTAAAAAGGAAGCGGCCCAGTGCTAATTCCACAGCATCATGATGTGACATCCAGCAGTACTGTTATCCTTTGTTTAGAGCGGTTTTAGTCTGTTTTGTTTTGTTTTGTTTTGTTTTGTTTTGTTTTGTTTTGTTTTGTTTCATTTCAACATACGTGAAGGTACGGACAGCTGTTGTGAAGAGGACGAGAGACACGATGACAGCCATTGTTGACTTCCCTATTGTCTGGTCTTGAAGACCTAAAACGCCTTCCTCACCCTGTGCTGATCAGTTTAATACTATGTTGTTTTGTATGCATTCACTGTGTGTGAAGATATGGAGAACTATTTGGAAGGAAACAAGAGACAATATGACAGACAGTGAAGACCTCCAGTTGTCTAGCTTTGAAATCTGTGTCTCTTACATTGCTTTCTTATGTTCTGTTTTGTGTTGTGTTGTTGTGTTTCATTTTACCTTCTTTAAAATAAAATTAAAACTACTAGCCTCCCTGGTAAGCAGCTGTGGCTCAGGTAAGCAGTAGCTACCCTAGGGGGAGAACCAGCCAGCATCTCCTGAGATCTGCGCCATGTTGGAACTTAGGGTGCTGGGAAACCAAGCAACCCACTCACCTCCCTGGTAAGCAGCCTTGAGCCTACTGGAGCGTGGGGTGAAAATCAAACATCCCATCCCATCCCATCCCCAAACTAACTGCCCCCCCATTGGCAAATGGGAGCCAGAGGTCTGAGCATCTCTTGGGAGGCTGACCATATGCAACACAGCAAATAGGGGGGATTCCCTTCTACCGTCTCTTTGAAGGCAAATATTGTTATCACTGTTTTTCTTTGTTCTGATTAATGGTTTTGCTCTATCCCATATTCTGTTTTGATAAGTTCTATAATGTTCTGTACTTGGTTTGATTTTATCATACTTGATTGAAAGAACAACTATTGTGAAGATAACAAGATATACTATGATACCTATTACTGTTATCCCGGTAGCCTGTTGTGACATTCTGTACCAATTTTACTGCACCATCTCAACTGGCTTTGTTCTGTCTTGTTCTGTTGTATTTCACTACTTTCAAAATAATAAAAAAAAAATTTTAATTTTAAAAAATTACTGCAAAAAAAGAAAAAATGAAGTGACCTCACAAGAGGCATGGGAAGGGGCAGCCCACTCAGGACTGCTCCTGTCTCTTGGGAGCTACTGTTGTTCCCCATTCTTTTCCAATAAATTTTCCCACCCTTGGCCAGGCTTGGTGGCACACACCTATTATCCCAGCACTCAGGAGGCTGAGGCAGGAGGACAGTTGCAAGTTCGAGATAAGCTGGGGCTACATAGTGAGCTCAAGGCCAGCCTGGACTGCAAGATGAGACCCTGTCTCAGAAAGATAAATCATAAATAAATAAATAAAAATTCCTATTCTTAAAAAAAAAGAGGGATGGGAAAGAAAGACTGAGTGGATCTTAAAGAAGCTGGCTGAGACTCAAGAGGAATCACTGATAAAAGGAAATAAATGTAACTGCTGAGATAGAAGGGGGACGGCGGCCACAAGGCCCACCAAAAGTCCCTGCCCCTTCAGGAAGTGACCAAGGTCTTTAACATGCCACCAAGAGTCCTGTCCAGCCCCAGCCTCTCTGCCCACACCCCTCCCACCCAACTCATCTGCCCTGTTTCTCCCTCCTCCACCAGCATTCTAGATACCAGGGGCAGGGACCTCTGGGTGTCCGGGACACAGCCCTCCAGTGGATGACACATCTGTCACCTCTACTAAGCATCTGTGGCTGCTGGTCCTGGCTCTGCTGCCAGAGTACTGTCCCAAGGACACCCTCCCTCCTCTGTAAGCCACTTCTCTGTCAGCAGCTATGCCGGCTGACTCGATTCTATTCCATCCATATGTTTACATGCCTTCTCTTCCGTCCTCTGTCCCTGACTCCTTATGTGTAAAGCATCACCCGGCTGCAGCCCCGCCAATAGCATTAACAATTCAACGAGTCGGCACACGGAAAGCACGTGGCCCCACGCCTAGCGCAAGACACTTCAATAAATACAGCCCTTCACATCACTCCTGCCTTTTGACTCTTTTCAGCCCCTTTCCACAGCATCTCCCTAAGGAGCGAGCACTAAACCTTTGCAACGGGTGATTATTTTCTTCCTTCTACTTTTCTATACGTATATACCATTTCTACAACTTAAAGACATTTCCTCTTGGAAACTTCTAGATCACACAGTGGCTGAGCTCTTGTCAGAACTGTGCAGGTGAATCTGTCTTCAGGAATCAGCATCTGTAAGCCTCAGAGCTCCTAACAAGGCAACCCCGAGTCACTAAGTTGAATTTAAGCTTCTGCCCAGCCACTCAGAGGTTGCAATCCATCATTGCTTCCATGAAAATCATCGTGTGTGCATGCGTGTGTGCATCTCCTTTCCCTGCTGAATACCACCCCGAGAGCGGGCAAATCTGCATCCAAGCCCCACAGCATACTCACAGCACTGTTACTCAGGTGCCCACTGAGTACAGTTAAGCTTTTAAGCCAGTATTTTCATGTGGTGCCAGCCCAGGTCGCAGCCTGGGGCTCACCGCTCATAGCGTGAGCCTTGAACAACTTTCATGATGATCAGAAATAGCACTCTGGGATTTGACCCCAGGGCCACAGAGGGGCTGCTTCTAGCTGCTCTCAAGTTCCCAGCCTGGGACTAACAGAGAACAGGCCTCTGGCTTAAGCCAATGCCAGCCTAGGAGGCTGGAGAGGACATGGGCCAGTCAGGGGTCTCGTTTTACAGTGGTGACATAGCCTGTCAGCCATCACACTCAGTGCTGGTGAAAACCCAACCACTGAATCTATCAGGCGTCCCCAGCTGTCAGCTGCAAGCCCTGCATGGTGTCGCAGTGGGGAAGGGAGAATGGTCCTGAGCCTCCACAGGTGAGACCAGAGTTACCCCAGATACATGGTGAGGACCAGCAATGGTGACGTCCAGACTTCTGTCTCCATAGCTGGACAGCACCCGGCTGGCCTCCCATCCCTCCCAGCTCCAGATTCTGGCATTTCATGGTCACGATGCAAATCATGGATTTCATGACACAGGACCTTCGTGGTCCGGGCCCTGGCCCTGGACAGGGTTTCTGTGATGACTCTCTTGCTGCTCTGCTATCTGCCATTGGTGCCTCTGAGTTAAAATGTCCCAAGAGGCTGAGCAATGAGCAGCCACAGAAAAGCACCCCATTCTCCCTCTCCACCAACCAAATCACAAAGAGCTGGGTGCTCAGGTTCCAACCCAGTCTTCATCCTCAGAGTTCACTGTCTGGAGGGAGAAAAGGCCACTACAGATGAAAAGGACGCTGCTTTGGGTGCCCAAGGGGTCTCTGAGAAATGGAGAGGGCCTCGGGTACAGCATGGGGGAGGGGGAAGGAGTTGGCAATGCAGACAGGAGGACCAGCATGGGTGACCACATCAGGGTGACAGGTCACCACGTGTACAGAAGAAACCATGGGATGACAAGTAGGCAAACTGGCATGCAGGTGTGTGTAGGAGCCAGGTCCCAAACGACCTCACAGAAAGCTGAGGATGAGAAATTCACCCTTCATCCTACGAGGGCTTTAAACAGAGCATGGATGTTTGAGGTGCATCACAGTGACCAGAGGAGAGGGTCCACTGGAGGGGGTGACCTCGGGCCAGCAGGAGATCAGATGCCACTCTCAGCACAGCTCTACCAATGTGTGATGTCCCCAGGGGTACAGGTCCCACCCAGTCCAAAGGGAGGCCACTGGACGGCAAAACAGCAGACTTCACCTGTAGCCTTCATCTGAATCTTGGGGTTCTCTGTGACACCAGTCTGTCCCTCATTCTGTTTTCTAAATTACAAAATAATACATGATCATTGTAACAACTACAATATATACTTGGTTTTTTTCAGTGATTGCCTTTTGCAGTAAGAAAGATTATACTATAAAATTACTTTGTAGTTTGCTTTCTAGGAAAAGGTATCGGCCTTCCCATAAATGCAGGTCTAGCTCTGTCTCTTCTGAATCCGTGTAATATCCCACAGCATAGATGCGACACTTTATTCCATCCTTACTTGAGGGACAGCGTCAGTGATCCAACAACCACCTCTGCCCATAAATCCGTAGGGCAGGTTCTCAGCTGTGACACAGCTCCACCAAAAGATCATGTGTTTCTCCTTTAACAGCCTGTGAGCCGTGCTGGGACCCCTGAACTCCAGCCAGTGAGCACGGAACTGGCATCCCGGTACCTCCCCATCTACAAGCCTGGGTTCCCTGCATCTCCTCACTGAACCCTGAATTTTTCTTCTCTGAGTTTTTAAATTTCCTCTAATATCTTTTCTCTGGAATTGTCTTTCTCATAGATTTTCAGGGGTTCTTTCTTTATTAGCTTGTGTTCTTCACATGCCTTTCAAACATCCTCCTCAATCTGCTTCCTTTCACCACTTCCTGATTTGTTTTCTTTGTGTTGTGTTGTGTTGTGTTTGTTTTGCAGTCCTGGAGATTGAACCCAGGCCTTCCCTTTTTAATTTTTTTTTTGGGGGGCAGGGTCTCGCTAAATTACAAAATTGACCAGGCTGGACTTGAACTTGTGATCCTCCTGTCTCAGCCTCCCAGAGTTTTGGGATTACAGGCATGCACCGCCACACCCAGCTTTTACCACTGCATTTGCAGTTTCTTTTCTCTTAAAAAACTGTCTTTTGAAACCAAACATGTTTATCTTGCCGTTCATGGTTTTAGAGTTTCTGGGTTGCACAAACAAGTTGTCTCCCTCATCAAGCTTTGTTAACTAATTTCTTAAACTTACATATTTTCATAAGTGGTCTGTGCCAGAATTTGTGTACTTAAATAACTATCTATCCTAAAACAACTTTTTAAACAAGGTCTCCCATGAAAACTACCACGTAGGACTCTTTGGAACCCTCCTAAGAAGAAGGAAGTATAAATGCAAAACATCATTCTCTAGGAGCACTAAGGGAAACTGCCAAGCCGGGTAAAACAGCTGACAGTCACGACACATTCTCCTCCACCCTCCTTAGCCACGAACCCCCAGAGAGCCATTTCTGGGCTCTGCTCTTTGTGTCTTTACTTACACTGAAATACTTAAAGCGGCAACTGATTAAAACTCTTAAACACTAGACTCTAGACCACTGAGTCCGTGAAACACAAATTGTGGAGACCAGCCCACGGTGTCAAGGTCACTCACCCTGTGGGCGAGTCACTGCCCATGGTGTCAATGTCACTGCACCCTGGTGACACTGCCATGCAGGTGCTAGGTGTACAGTCTGGGCTTGCTGGAGGGGTGGCAGAGGCATCACAGGTGTGAAATAAACTTAAGGCACCTTCTGGAGACTCTGTGGGAGCCCCCCTTGCACCCCTGCGCACATAGACCACCGATCCCCCAAGGATCTCTGCTCCATTCTGCTCGGGCTGGACCTCAGTCAGCACCCCACCCCCTCCCCGCCCCGGCCCACGGCTGCGTACGCACCCAAACATGGCGACCAGCAGGTTGACCAGAAGGATGTTGGTGGACAGCATATAGATGCACACCAGCGGGATGGTCACCCACTCGGGGAAGCGCGGCAGGTTGTGTTCATCCAGCTCCACGCACAGTGGCTTCGACTCATTGCCCGTGAAGGTACAGCGTGCAAAGTCGTATGTGGTACCTGAGGGTGCAGAGCCCAGAGGCTGAGTGAGGCCCTGCCAGGGCGGGGCGGGCCACAGCACCCCAGGGCACATGAAACCAAGGCTATGGGACGTCTCTGACACCGTCCCAGAGCACTGGGCTTCTCAGATCCACCTGGTCCTTCTCCTTTTACCGAGCAGCTGCTGGAAGCCAAGGACTAAGCTAAGCTCAAGGCCCAAGGAGGGTAATGCGGGTCTGTCCTCTGCCGTCCAGAGCTTCCAGGGGACCTTCTACACAGACACAGGTCATCCAGAACAAGAAGGAAGGGGCTCTGAACTGAGGACAGAAGGACAAGCAGGCACCAAGCTGACCAAGTGGAGGCAGCGGCACTGCTGAGGCCTGTGGCAGTGGAGTGAAGACATCAATCCCGCCCTCCACCCCGTGAGAGCCTGAGATGTCCAGGACCAGGTATGTGAGGCTGACGTGTTTACACTAAGAGCCACCAGAAGCTACCTGCGCCACCTCTGGCGGCCCCAAGACCCGAGGGACTGGAAAGTTAATGTCAGGAGTTTAAATTCCAGGCTCTGGTGCAAATCTTCCCAATTGCTCTTTTTGTGTAGGAAAGTCCTGCTCGTGGCCCTCTTTTCTAAACTAGTGAGGGCTGTCGCTTCTACTGCTTCTGTTGCTGCCAGAAGCACGAGAAAATGTGAGATCGAGCTCGCAAGGTAGGACCTTACTTAGGAATGGAGGAAGGTTCTGAGGGATTATTTTCCAGCCCCTGGTGCTGGACTCGGTGTTGGCTGCACACATCTGAAGCTCTGGTCTGAAGGTCAGCCAGAGGTCAAATGAGGACAACTGCCTCTTCCCAGGGCCACTGTCCCCACCCACGTCAGGCTCACCGTCCACGTCACTGGGCACCTGGCCGAACATGGCCAGGTACGGCTCGTAGATGACGGAGCGGAAGATCCACCTCCAGCGCTGCTCGTTCTGCCTCAGGATCCCCTGCCTGGCCACCCCAAAGGCCACCATCCACACAGCAAAGAGGAAGAGGAAGAAGAACACATCGATGAGCTGCCAAGGGAGGACATCAGACCAGGGTCAGCGTGGCGACCCAGGGGTGCAGGTCTTCCGCACCCAGCGTTGGTCGCTCACTGAAAAGACCATCACCTTCGGGGCAGGGGACATCTACCATCCGGGAGCCAGCCCAGCTGATGCACCTCGGCTCGTCATCCTCCAAACAGCTCAGGAACAAAAGCAGACCCGCATCGCCTCTGTCTACACCTCGTGACCCCGCCATTCTTCCCAGCCTCTAAGCTAGGTCTGTGGGCTTTGTAAACAAAAGCGGTCCTTTTGACAGGAATGGGACGCTGAGGTTTTTTCCAGCGTTGTGGGTAGGCAGCATGACTTCATGGTGACAGGGTGCCTCAGTTACGCTTTGAGTTAAAACCACAGCTCACCCTCAGTGCTGAGAAGAACTTGCTGATGCCAAATAAAAAATAACAAAGGGCAGGGAGGGAAGCTCAGTGCGAAGGCCCTGAGTTCAATCCCCTGTCTGTCTGTCTATATGTATCTCCAGCCATCACCACACACGGACCTCACTGCCTGTCTCTAGTCTACCCTGCCTACCTGTCTGAACTCTGCTGTCCACATCTGTACAAATGGCTCAAAAGTTCCTCCCCTGCCTGTGCCCTGTCCCAACTCCAGTGGTTGTGAGTGGCATGCAGAATGACACAGGAGCCCTGATTAAAACCCAGGGAGTGGAAGGCAAACCTTCCCCATCACAGCTCCCTGCAAATGCAGCATTTACCCCACCCCAGAGAGCTCCCACCCCCATTCGTGGGACCCCAACCAGAGCAGGGAAACAGGGATAATGGGCGCTCCTGATTCTTACCATCCTCTGCAGCATTATAATCTTGGGTCCTAAATTTCTGCTCACAGTGAAAATGTGGATCAGCCTCAGAGTGAATATGATGTAATCCAGGCAGAAAATGACCCGTCCGCAATACAAAGAGCTTTTGTTAGCAGAGTGGAGCCTGTGGAGAGAGGAGAGGAAGCTGTGAGATGCTGACCAAAACATTTCAAAGTCTGGGTTTTCCAAAATAAAACCTCAGGCAATGACTGCTGAGCTCCTGGAGGCTGAGCAAGTGGAAAGGGGCCGGATGCGAGGTCCGTGGCCACCGTCTTGCCCTCAAAGGCCCTGGGAGGAGATGGGAGGAAAGGAAGAACACAGCACAAAGCCGGGCTCCCGAGTCCCCCCACCCCCGGCCCTGGTCCTCACGCTCCGGTGGGAACCACAGCTGCAGTCGCTGCCACTTCCAGCGGCACAAGCTTTGACAGTGATGCTGACCCCAGCCAGCACCAAGCTCCAGAGGACCTGACCCTGCAGCTACTTCTCACCAGATCCCAGAATGAGCTAAGCACCTGCCGCTGTGTCCACGGAAAGCCGTGAATGCTTTCTAGAATGATCAACTAGAAATCAACTAGGATTCAAATGCCAGGACCCTTAATCCAAACAGAGAGGGAGATCACTGGAGGAAGATAAGAGCTCTGATTCCCTTTGATTTGGAGGGAACCACCCAGATGGCTTTAATAAAACCTGGCTGGGGCCTGGGTCGTGGCCTTGGTTCTGGTGAACACCATCTTGGCTGGACTTAGGACCCCTCGGGTCCCCACGACTGTATATATGTCTTTCTTCTTACCATGGTTTGCAGTGGAAGTGGTAGCTTGGAATTAACTTGCTAAAATTCCAATAACTCCTCCATGGGATCACAAATATAGACCTTCCTGGACCACAACGAGGATGGGAAATAAGTGTAAATAAAAATCATTAGCCGCAGAGCTATGCCGCGTGATTACCCAGATGGTTCTGCGGATCTGATCTCAAAGCCATGTGCAGCGTAAGTGCTGGGGGGGTGGGCAGTGGTACTGCACTTGTCTAGCATGATGAGTCTTACAGCTGGCATCTCGAGGTCCCCCCAAAGCCTCATGCAGGCATAGGTGGGGCTTTTGCAGAGGTAGCTGGGTCTGGAGTGTGGCTGACTCACACACGGTGCAGTGCTAGTATTAAGCGTCCTGGGATTAAGGGTGTACTGTTGCTAGATCAGCCAACAGATAGGCTTGGCTCTGCTCTAATCCCGGTAGCCTTACTAGAGTATAAGAGGCACAGAAAGCCCCTGTAAGGCCCTTGCTTGCTTCGCTGTCTTCTGCCTGCCATGAACTATTTCTCCACTGAGCCGCCCTGTCTTGGAGCCAGCTGAGGATGGGCTGAAACCTCTATAAACTGTGAGCTAAATAAAGCTCTCTGCCTTTAACTCTGGGTGTTAAGTATTTCATCTCAGCAACAAGAAAAATAACTAAGTGAGTTCCTGGGTTTAATCCCCAACCCTGGAAAAAGATCAAAGCTCCACTGTGTGGACGGGCACAGGTATGTGAACCAAGGCTTGGGTGCATGCTGACCTCTCGGCCACATGGAATGCACCTTGTATACTGCCTTCAAGGGTGAGTTTGGATTTGCTTGTTTAACCTCAGAGTCAGGCTCTAAAACTGAGGACATATGGTGGTCACCAGAAGGGCAGGTCCCATGGTCAGCATCTGAGTCAAAATCACCTGTGTGGCCCTCCACAAACTGATACTATAAGATACGTAGTACCCTCATCATCACCTCCCGAAAAGCTCTAAGAACAGAGAGAAAAATCATAAGGACCCTTCTTCATTACAGACACCAGAGGGGGAAGAGCCAGGACACAGGCGGATGCCACCAAACTGTCCCTCTAGGAAGTGCACTGCTAACAGTCTCTCCGGGGAAGACAAAGCAACACACTTTCCATAGCGTCAGAGGTGACCAAGGGCCCGAGGTCGGAGAAGAACATGCGAGTCACTCACCGGAACACAATTCCTGCTATGAAGTAAAAGAGACCCAGCGTGTCCATAACGTTCCACAGGTCGGTGAAGTAATTCACCCCGTTCATGTACCACTGTGGGACACAAGGGGACAGAGGAAGGACGTCAGCAGCATAGACATGTCCGATTCTTAAATCCACCCATCTTTTTCCAAGTCCTTTTGGAACCAAGGATGGGTCACAGCCCCATGCTATTTCCAGGGGACTGGAAAGCAGGCTGAACGACAGTGCTTCTGTCTTCCCTATGTTGCTGGGAAAATCAAGAAAAACAATCTACGTATCTTCTGGCCCTTTCATAATGAAGCCTGAATCACAATCTGTGAGAGCACATGGGCTGCCATGTACAGTGCTGTAGGCTGTTGACTGCACAATTCTAGAGGAAGTTAAGCAGACTGTCACCTGCACCAATTGGAGGATTTATTGTGAGGTTTTTGGTACATGGGAGTAAAACCTCTTGATGAATGAAATTTTTTTAAAAAATTGCACTCGAGAAAGAGAGAGGATGATCTGTGACTGTCCCTCTAGCATGGGCTCCAGAGTGGCTGTCTGACCCTTTCATTTGCCCATCTGTTCAAAATGTGTTTCCTGAGAGTCCATGGGGCCCCAAATGCCCTGGCCAGGCTCCCAGGACATGAAAACAGGCTAAGGACCCTGCTGGTCACCACCAGGGGGCCCACGGACCCATAGGAAGGCAGATGGCAGACCTGTTTCAAAGGAGGTATGAACAGGAGGGTCCCAGCCCCAAGAGGGGAGCCGCAGGTTCCCCGTGTGTGGCAGGACACCAGCGGCAAAGTGTCACCACACGAAGTGAAACACTTTGCTTTCTGGGCAGGACGCGTCCCACCCAGGTCGGTCTGGGGTTCGAGCCCCCATTCCCTGCAGCGCCTCACATCAAGGTCCTGTGAGGCTGAGGTATTCACCCTGCCCCGCTGCGGCCTCAGGGCTCTGTGCCTCTGGGTGGCTTCCAGTCCCACAGAGACACCACAAGCTTGGGTGCAAGGAGTCAAGATGTGCGGGTAACTCCCTGGGCACGGTGTGCAGGCCTGTAATCCAATGTCCTGGGAGGCTGAGGCAGGAGAATCGCCACTGGTGCCCAGCCTGGGCAATTTAGCAAGACCCTGTCTCAAAACAAAACAAAACACTAATAATAATAATAATGATAATAAAATGACACAGTGAGTGTCAGAAGCCTGCCCTGTATGACAAGGCCAAGCTTTGGGTGGGTCAGCTCTGGGGCTCCAGGGCAACATTGGGGGGGCTTTTTTTTTGGTGAAAAGAGGCCTCTTGTCTGGGCAGCAGGCCAGTCTGTTCACAAAGGCTGGGCACGTCTTTCAGATGGACGCAGGGGACCCCAGGGCTGCTCTGCGCTGGTGGCTGCAGGGCGGAGCTCACCTGGATCCCTGTTCCTGACCCCTGGGGTTAAAAACCCCGGGTCCTGGGTCAGAGGCTTTGCGGACACTGCCAAGCGCAGCGTTTGGGGTCCCAGACGCCCTCGGAAGCAGGCGGCAGCGGCGGGACCTCCCCCACCCCCCACCCCAGCGTGGACCTGGTGCATCACCGCGCTGCGGGGAGCGGACCAGCCCTGCAAGGAAACCAGCCAAGGGGCGCAGACAAGGGAAACAGCGACCCCACGCGTCGGGTCCTGGAATGACAAGTCACAGGCGCAGAGCTGTGAAGCCGTCAGTGACCCCAGGGCCTGGCCTAACCCTCCTTGCAGACCCCAAGCACAGGGCGGGACCCTCCCGGGACCCTCCCGGGACCCTCCCTCGAATCAGGCCCGGTTTCCCCAATCGTCCTGAGCATTATCTGCTCCCAACCAACCAGAGCCTCTGCCTTGTGCCCTCCCTGAGGGCAGCCAACAAACGGAACTCCTACAAGACCCACATGGCTGACCTCATGGCTGTTGGGGGGTGACACCTGTGACTTGGCGGGTCCTCTGGACCCCACCTCCCAGGGACCCTAAGACTCCCCTTGGGTGGAAGCTTGCTCGTCTCCCTGCTGGTGAACACTCAGAAACACCCCCGGCCCCCTCTCTGACTAGCAAAAAGCTCCTTCTGTGTGGAGATACTCGTCTACAGCAGTGCCTGGTGCACGGTAGGTAGTCAATAAATATTTGCCAAAAGAAAGAAGAGATGGAGAGAGTCTCTGGCTTAGGCCTGCACAGGTCTCAAATATTCCTACACCAGGCCAGGTGGTATCTTCCAAAACCTCCCAGAGTAACCCCTCTTTCTCAGCTTCACGGCTTATTTAGAGGCCCAGAAGGACCAAATGCACTTGGGTGTGCTGTGCCTTCATACCACAGCAGGCAGGATACGGGATGCGGGGGATCTGGGGTCCCTGAGATATGTTTCCTGAGAGTCCATGGGGCCCTTGTGGGAGGCAGAGCAGTGGGAAGAAGCAGGGGGAGGACTCTGGAATTTCCAAAATGGCCCCATTTCCAAAAGTGGAGTGCAGATTTAATGCAACACCACTCAAAATACCAACAGATTCTCTCATAGGACCATGTAAAACAATCCTAAAATTCACGTGGAACCAAAAGAGATGCAACCTAGATTTCAAGTTACACTGCAAAACTACAGTGATGAAAACAGCATGGCACCTACACCAAAGCAGATATGTAAATTAATGGAATAGGACAGAAGGTGCAGAAACAAAGCCAAATACAAAGGATCTTCAGTCTTTGACAAAGGTGCTAAAAACATACAGTGGAGGAAAGACAGGCTGTTTAATAAGTGGTGCTATGAAAATAGCAGAAAACTGCAATAGAGACAAATATATCTCACCATGCACTAAACTAAAAATGGTTCAAAATTTTAAATGTTAAAACTGAAACACTTTGGTGCTAGAAGATAAAATAGGTGAAACTCTTGAAAATACAGACACAGGCAAGGACTTTCTGAATAGAACCTCAGTGGCCCAGGAAATAATTCCAAGAATCAACAAATAGGATCCTACCTAATTAAAAAGCAGAAATCTTCACAGTGCAAGAAATAACCAGCAGAGTGAGGAAAGAACCTACAGAACAGGTAAAATTTTTTCCAGCTATTCCTCAAAAATAGGACTAATATCTAGCATATACAAAGAACTAAAAATTTTGATCCCCCAAATAAAAGACCCAATCAAAAGAGAGGCAACTGAAATGAATTGACACTTCTCAGAAGTACAGGCAGCCAATAAATACGCAAAGAAAGGTTCAGCATCTCTGGTCATCAGGGAAATGCAAATTAAAACAACACTGAGATTAGCTCTCACTCTAGAAGAATGGCTATCATCAAGAATTCACATAATGGCAAATAATGAACGCTGGTGAGACTGCAGGGGAAAGGAAGGCGTCTGCATTGTTGGTGGGAATGTAAGCTGGTGCAACCCCTGTGGAAATCAGTGTGGAGATTCATCAGAAAACTAAAACTAGAAGTTCCATCTGACCCAACTGTTCTCCTTCTAGGTATCTTCTTGAAAGAGTTAAAAACAACATATTATATATCCATGTTTACAGCAGCATAATTCCTAGTATCCAGATCTTGAAACCGCCTCTATGTCCATCAGCAGCGAATGGATAAAGGAAATGTACTCACACAGAAAGGAATACCACTCTGCCATGAGGAAAAAACGAGTCATCTGTAGGAAAATCCATGCACCTTGAGACCATAATGTGAAATAAATCAGATGCACAAGCTTAAACACGGCGTGGTTTCTCTTCTAGGAGAAATCCAAACTATAAATAAAAAGCAAAGTGAAAGACAGATGATAGGAAGCAGAGAGACAGCTCTTTCTCAGATCAGAAGGGGATTGAGAGGCAGAGGGAGGCCCGGGGCAGGGGATGGATAAGGAATCGGGGTGGGCTGGCCCCTGCACCCCTCCACACAAGCAAGGCAAACTTGATGCACTATGAACGCACCTGATAAAGGAATAAAAATAGAAAGAAGCACTTGGGGCATCCCACAAGGGAGGGATGCTCCAGGTACCCAGGGCACCGCCCTCCCTCTCCCCAGTTCTGTTCCCTGAGCTGTTACCGTGACTACCCATGGGGCACCGGCTCTGGAGTGGATTATGAAGACCCCACCGTGCCTGTTCCTTTACGGACCACGCACACCAGCTCCTGTGCCAGTCCCAAGGTCAAATGCGAACAGGAAACCAGGGCTGGTGCTGAGTCCCTCCCGCACCATGGCACTCTGTGCAATGACAGAGCGAAGTGTGTGTCAGGACCCAGGGGACCTCACGGGACCTCCTGTCGGGGTCAGTGCGTGCCTGGACCCCACGGGAGCTGCCTCTTCCAGTTTTCCTGCGGCGTCCTGCAGGAAAACGTGCACCCATGGAGGAGAGAGGAAGTGGACAGTACAAAAGACCCAATTAGGTGGAAAGTCAGAAAGAGCCAGGGGCAGGGCACCCACGGAGGGGGGAGACCCTGTGGAAGGTATTCCGGGTTGAAGGTCTCACCCCCTGAACCTCAGAAAGGGACTTTTATTTGGAACTGGGGCCATCACCAAGGTCACTAAGTGGAGAAGAAGTCGTGGAGCAGGCCCCTGATCCAAAAGCAGCAGAGAAACCAGGACAAAGATGTGACACAGCGGGGGACATGGTGTAGACAAGAGGCCGGCTCGGCGTGCTGCATCCACAAGCCCAGGAATGGACCCACTGAGACAGGGGGAACCAGGACAGCACCCTTCGCAGCACTGGGGTCCCTGCCCTCGATCCTCTGCCACCCAGAACTGTGGGCAATGTGTGTTTGTGTGAAGCCAGCCAGGCCCTGGCTTGCTTCAGGCAGCCCAATGAAGGGCCCAGAAGGCGTGGCCTCAGGAAGCAGTATCTGGGGCTTTCTGATGCTCATCTGGTCCCAGAAACCCTCTGCACCTCAACTCTGTCCTGAGGGAGAGCTGCTGCAGGACAGGAAGCCCAACAGTCTCGTGTTTCACTCTGGCGGCTGTTGCTTAGCATCTTCTTCTTCCTCCTGCACCCCAACTCCTGCCCCCTCCCTGTCTCTGACCTACTAGGCCCAAAAAGGCTGCACAGGGCACTGGCACCAGCATCCTCCCACTTCCTGCATCAGACATCCCTACCTAATCAGGACACTGCCCTGCTTAGAATCTTTCTCAACCCAGGAAACCATATCCCCTGAAGGGTCTACCATAGGTGGCATGCCATTTTACACCAGCTTAGGGTCCTTGGATGCCTGGGGACTCTGTAAGTGCAAGAACAGCATTCTCTGCCCTCCCAAATCTCTTCTAGCACCAAGCCTGACACTTCACAGGCCATGAGGACCCCGTGAGTGGTAAGTAGCTAGGACATACTTGCTGCATTGATCAGTTCCGGGACTTGGTCTCAGAAGGGACAAGTGCCAGCAATAGCTGTTGTCAAACGTGCACAAATTACTAAACCTGCAGGTGTTTTCCAGGGTGAGTTTTGCTAATGGTTCAGGAACAGCGCTGTCTCAAGAGATTGACATTTACTTTCTCTGCAATTACTGGATCCAGCGGTGAGACAGAGAGTCCAAAAACCACAGATTGCCAGAAACCACAGAGAAGCACAATGGACCAATCGCGTGCACTCCCTGAAGTCCCCAAGGATTACATGGCTTGAACACACTGCCACTCTGACATGCCAGGGATGAAGAGGCTCTTAGCTGGAAAGTCCTCCTGGCTCCCCAACACTGGTCCTGCTGCCCCCTACCTGGATGGTAATGGCAGGAAGCAGATGGCTCCTGCTGATGACAAGGACTTTGTGGTCTCTCTTGAATGCTTTCCATTCCTGACTCATCCACCTACATTCCTGAGCATTCAGCAGAGCCCAGGAGCCCTCTTGAGCTAAGAGATCCCCCGGGATTGCTAAGAACTGCAAACTGCCATCAGCTTTGTGGACCACCAGGAGAGCACTTAGCTCGGGAAAACAGTGCCTTGAATTTCAGAAGCAACTTCCGGTCCTCCACCAAGGACACCAAGAGGCAGCTGATTTTGTGACCATCCTACCTGTCTTACTTCGTCACACAACAGGACGAAGACCAGCACGTAGAGGACCAGCTCTGGGGTGTGCGGGACCGAGTGGAAGTCCATGAGCAGCACGTAGGCAAACAGCAGGAGGAAGGCGATGTAGAAGACCACGTTCCAGGAGAAGACCACAAAGGGGGAGGTGAAGAAGGCCACGTAGTACCACAGCAGCTTCTTGTGCTTGTCAACAGGCTTCTTCCTGCACCGAGAGGCCAGGGCAGGTCAACGTCCACGCATCCATGCATCGGGGTGGGGGCCACAGCCCTCCTAGCCAGCAGGGAAGTCCTAAGATCAATCCTGCCAGACAGAATTCAACCCTGGCCACTTTGTGATTCACAAATCCAGGGTCTGCCTTGGATGCTGAAAATAAGAACTTACCTTTACCTGTGTGAGGTCAAAGCCAGGAAAACCCAAGGGAGATGGCAGATCACATGCACTGACACTGCAAGGAATGTCCTCAGTTCTAGGGCTTGCAAGCATTCACATGAGAACACACACACACACTCACAAACACACTTGCCCACACGACTGTGTTTGGTGCATACCTAAATGATACAAAGCCACAGCCCACCAAGGGGATGATAAACAGGCACAGGATAATCTTCCAGTTCTTGGTGTCCCGAGAAATCTCTCCATACCATTGCTTGGAAAGAAAATTCTGCAGGGAAACAGGTGAAGAGCAGAGGTCCATATTCACGCAATTATACGGAGAATGTGTGTACTTTCTTCCCGCGCCTTCCAAAAATGCACGATTCTCTTATAAATGTCATTATTCTTTCATGTAAGTTATCTGGGTTCTAAGAAAACAATTTTAAAATGTTTAAGTCTTTTTCTAAACTGGTAATGTGAGCTTTACAAGAGATGGCTGTGTGAGCGCAAAGCGAATAAACTCATGCATTCCCGACCATCTCCTGATTCTGAGTTTAAACAACTTTCCAGCTCCTGTGTCTTTAATGATCCCAGAGGCCAATAGGGGGCGCTCAGGTCCGGAAACAGGGAAGGGATCCTAGGTCTTCCTGCGGCCCTGAAAGGGAACCCCACATGCAGTCTGCAGTATGCTGGAGGAGTCCTTCCCAGAGGCCGATAGGGGGCGCTCTGGTCAGGAAACCAACAGGAAACTGAAGGGAGACAACATCCTCCTTCAAGCTGAAGGCATGAAAAAGCTCCCACCCCCACCCCGCAGCCCCTGAAAGTGGGGTCAGAGTGGCGTCCACAAAAGGACCTCAGAGCGCTCAGAAGGAACCTGACAGACGGAAGGGGTCTGGGTGTCTGCCTGATGGGGCACAGAAGGCCACAGGAAGGCTGGAACGGCCATGGTCCACCACAGCCCTGGGCCCTGCCCCTTCCCTGAGGTTCCCAGGCCACTCTCTCGGAGTTGCTCCCACAGGCAGAGTGAAGTACTCTTGGGTCCCCAGGGGCAGGCCCTGGCAAACGGCAAGGAGCACTGGGTAAACATCTGCAGGACGGCAACACTCCTGCAGCTCCAGAGGGCGTCCCGAGGGCTGCAGTGCCCCACAGCAACGCCTTCCTCATCAGCCCACCGGATCTGTGTCTCACCCGTCCCTGTGTCACTGTTCATGTGCTTCCAGTCACTGCCAGAATAGACTTCCTGTCTTGGTTTGGGGTCCACTTGGGGAATAGGCCAACAAAGGCGGGCAGTGTCCAGACTTCTCCCTCCCATACTCCTGTTGGTGGCAGCACTGTGGCCCTTCCCCCATGGTGCCATCAGGCCCCCTTTCAGAGACAGCAACAGTGCAGGGATGGGTGCCATGTCACCACGTCACTGGCCCCACACAGCAACCTACTCCAGGAACCAAACTCCTGGGTCCAACCAACTGAGGGGTACCATGTACCGGGCAGTGAGATTTCCAGTGACTGTGGCGACCCAGCATCGGACTGAAACCTTCAAGGCTTGGGAACATCAATAGGATGCTCCCCAGGGTCCCATGCTCTGGAATATCAGGAAGCTTGTGTTTGGGCTCAAGATGCCCAGGACTGGGTGCTGGTGTCATCCCAGTCTCCTACCCTGGCCCAGGCCAAAGAGCAAGACTCCTCCGCTGTCCTTGTCATAGGCCACCACTCTACCTGAGTCCAGCTGGCTCATGGCAGAGAATGAGTCCCACTCATCTGCACCCTGCTGCTGTGAGCTGTGTGGTACCATGGAGATTCTGAGAAGCGGGGGCCACCCCCATGGCATCGGATCCAGCACTGCTACCCCCTCGCAGTACAGTCAGGGTCAAGGCCACAGTACCTCTCTGAGCCCTGTCCTCATCAGTAACAAGGGTGATAGTCACCTCCCAGACCCAGACACCAGCTCACAGTGACAGTGCTGCACTGTTGCTCTCGTAGAAACGCAAAGAATATTCTTTGTCCTTTCTATGGTTTGGATTTTAATGTCTTCAAAGACCCATATGTTAAAGGCTTAATACCAATGGCTGGTGCCATTGGGAGGTGGTGGAACTTTAAGAGGCGGGGCCTTGTGGAAGGGAGTGAGGTCACTGGGGGCGTGGCCTTGAAGGGGATATGAGCGTCTCAGGCCTTCCTCTTCCTCTCCCTGCTTCCTGAGTGCCCTGAGATGAGGGCTTCCTCTGCCATGTGCTTGTGACAGGAAGCACCCACTACAGACCCAAAAGCAACACAGACAACGAACTCTGAACTGAAATCTTCCGAATTGTGAATCAAAATACCTTTCCTCTTTCTAAGTTGCATATTGCAGGCATTTTGTTACAGAAACAGAAAGCTGGCTAACACACTGCCCAGCCACCTCTTGAAGCAAGGCCCTCTATCAACGCCTCTAGCGTGTTGCGTCTCACATACTGTCCCTCTGCTACTGCTGCCACGGTTTTTGTATTGCGGGGAAGATTTGTTTCCAGTGGTTTTGTTTTCGTGTTTTAGTGCTGTTAGCAGCATCCAATGTCATGGCCCATCTCTGGGCATGTGGTTGGTGACTGGGCATTCCTTACCTGGACCCCAGGCTGGGCGATGAAGTGCTGGTCTGTGGCCTCCACGGCCAGCTCCAAGCAGTTGCTCCCGCCCCAGGCTTCGCAGGAGTAGACCAGCAGCTGTTCGGCCAAGTCTTCGTCGCTGCTGTAGCACTCTGTGAACAGCTCTACGGCAGCACGGAGAGCAGGGCTTGGTGTTTGGCTGGCAAATTCATGGCTGCTGGCCTGCCCGCCCCACCCCCGCCAAACCCTGACTTCAAGAACAGCTTAGCTGTAAGCTTCTGGGCTTAGAAAGGCTCAGTGAAAGCCACCACAGCAGTGGCTGCCCGGATAGAGATTTTCTGTGGACACAGTGCAACCACCAGCGTTCCCAATGACCCAGAACTGAGGGGCCTTGAACCCAGGGAGCTCCCCTTCAGCATCTTCAGTCTGGGTACAGGCAGGAAGGCAGTGCTCCCTGATGATGACACAAGGCCCTCTGCCGTCCCTTAGCCGGGGTGGCCCCTCTTCCACCCCTTGCTCCTTCTGTGCTTTCTTGGTGAGACTTTAGTGCAGATAAGTCACAGTATGAAAACAACCCAAAAGGTGGAGCAAACCCTGATCTGTTGTGTGACAGGTGTTCTTGCATTTCAAGGGCTAATGAGAAAGAAACCAGAGTGCAGACACCATAGGAAGTATTTAAAAGTCAAAATATTAGGAACCAGAGCCTAACAGAGGTCACCCAGAAAGCAACCCTGTCTTTGAAATTTTAATTTGGTAAAAGAAATGATTGCACACCTCGTATCCAACACCAAGAGCTAAGCATGATGTGAGATGGTAGACAGCACGTAATACACATATCAGTGCAAGCCTAAAACCACCTATAGGAAAAGATTAAAGCTAAGCAAGCCTAGAACTCTCCGCAGCTGAGAGGAACCTGCCCCAACTCATCACATTCCTGAATAACCCGGTCCCCAGTGGAAGGTGCCGGCCAGCTCTCATCAGAGATCAGACAGCAAAGAGCCGCCCAAGGGCGCCTTCCAGAGACACCCAGGAGACGAAGGCTAGGGGCTGTCTCTGGCCCCTTCCATGCTGGGTACGGAGGCCCCACCTGCTAACTCCAGGCAGCAACACCAGCCGCTCCTGGAGTGTTCCCAGGGACACCAAGGCATGGGAACCAACCCAAGGTGCTACTCTGGCTGCTACATTTGCCATTAATATTAAATTGACTCTGTCACAGACCCTGGGATCTAAGGTATTCTGGAGATAGAGAAATGATAGATAGATAGATAGATAGATAGATAGATAGATAGATAGATAGACATAAGATATAGATGCATAGTAAGATAGATAGATAATAGATATAGATAGATGCATAGTAGACAGCTAAGTGACAGGTAATAGATATAGATAGTTGATAGGCAATAGATAGATAGATAGATAGATAGATAGATAGATAGGGCAGGCTACTTTGTTGGTTTGCAAGTCATATCAAATCTCAGACCCATCACATAAAAAAAAAAATCACCCAAAAGCTCCCTGAGATGCTGAGTTACTTAAACCTGGGCCTAGGATCCAACAGCCCAGGACTCCCAAGTTCCTGTCCAGGAGGCCTGTGTAGGGTAAGGACTAGTCACATGAGCCCGCAGCCAGCAGGGGGCGCCCAGGCATGCTGCTCTCCTCAGCACCCCTGGGCATCAGCGCCACCTGCCATGCCACAGACCCACCCTGCCTCGGTGTCCCAGCCCGATGCTCACCAACAGCGCGGGTCTCGTACTCGTTGGCCAGCTCGTCGGACTCGCCTGCGGCATTGATATCGTTCTTCACCTTGGCCAGAGTCTTCAGGAGCTTGCTGGCTCCCAAGGCTGCCAGCGTACAGCCCCGGGTCTTTGGGGGGGGGGATTTTAGGTTAATGCAGAATCCCTTGAAGTAGCAGAGTCAAGATAAATGATAGACAAGGAGGAACCCACAGCCAGGTCAGGAGGTGACAAAGTCTCAACTATGCATAACGCTTCAGAGCAGAATTTGTAATGAAAGCAAAATGACCTTCACAGTCCTGAGCGGGGAATACCTTGATCCCAAATACACTCAGAGCCTTAGATGTGGAATTAGCACAAAAAGTACAAGACGTGATTGAAAAAAAAAAAAAACAAGGTGTGTGTCTAATTTTTAAAAAATGATTACAGTATAGACACATTATCATTAACCCCCTTGGAAACATCTTGCTTCAAACACATTTCTCCTACTGTTCTCACCACTTTCTCCAGCAGTTGGAAATTCGCCATCATAAGTATCTTTAGTTGCACGGTCACGGCTACCTCAGTGTCCTGAACTGACACTCAGGAAAGAGCACTTCCAGAACTGCTTCAGAAGGTGACCAGGACAGGGGGCTAAGTGTGCTCACAGCAAGGGGGAGCATTTTGAGGGAGATTCATAGCACTGTGTCTTGTACCATGATAAATTTGTAAAATTTCAACACTGCCCATATTGTTCAATCAAGCCCTCTCTGTCAAGACAAATGTCCCAAGAAGCTGAGAGTGATACTTGCTAGCAGGAGACCTGGCTCTGTCACTATTACAGTTTTATCAGGCTGCAGCAGACACAGCTCCAGGAGGGTGAAGAACAGGAAAAGCCACCGGGGACCTGAGCAGTGTGGCCAGTAAGGCTGTGCGTGTGTCTGAATTCAAGATTCACCATCCGCTCGCTCTCTTGCTCTTAAAATGGAGAAGGTAATGCAAGAGTCCAGAAATCAAAATGTCATGTACTAAGTTCCAAAGAAAATTCTTAGGGCATTTTCCCCTGCAGAATTTTTACAGGCCCTAATTCCTGCCCACAATGCAATAAAGCTAGACATTAATTTTTTTAAATTACATTACTCACCTGGAAAACAAACAGGCACCCAAACACAGAGCAGCAGGAGGCTGCTGAAGGGCCCCTCCCCCACCCAACATGGCTGCCCTGCAGAGACCACCCCTCCAAACACCCCCATCCCCATGCAAGCCGGGGTACGGTGGAGCTCCTCTGTACCAGCATTCCATTTGATGAACGGCTGTCTCAGGGGAGGCCTGTGAGTGTCCCAGTAGGACAATTACAACAAAGCATGCTTTGGTGGACATGAGGCAGGAGCCTGGACTTTTACCTGTTCCCAGATGACTTTAGAGAGCTCCCTCTTGTTCTGAAGAATGGCCCAGATGAAGAGCGCCTGCAGGGGGTGCCGGGTAATGGAAGACGGGTCCTGGGAGGGGTCAGAGCATGTGGTCACTGTGTACAGATCACATTAGCAGCCCTACTCTAGCAGTGAAAACAGGGTGAGGAAGCCGAGGACTGCACCCTGCCACGGGAGAGTTCTGTGGCTTTGTGTACGAGTCCATTTGCAGGGGGCAGTGGCATGCTTCTATCGCTGCAGCCCACTGGGAGGAGAATTTGACATAAAATCAGCTTTCATAAAAGACAAAGTGCAACAGTTGGAAAGGTATAGAGGGTGGAAAGATAACGCTGGGAGCAATTTAAAAGCTGAATGGCTTCTGCCTGGCCAAGGAGAAAGCAATTCCTTCTCATCATCTAAATCTGTTTCTCATCTAGAAAAAAAAAATCAAGTTGAATTCTAACTCTCCCAGGGATTAAACTCAATTATCACAACATAAAAACAGGCTCATCTCTCCGGACGCTATCCACGGATTTCATTCCTAACACGTCATTTAGGACCCCGTCTCCTATTAGGATTCCATGTCTTCCAAAGGAACATTTTCAGGCAGAAAAACAAGCCCGCGGACTCCTTTTAATTCCTTTCAGGTTTTGCCAAAATCTAAAATGCAGGAGACACAATTCCGTGTTGCGCAAGTATCATCAAAAAGAACTCTCTGAACACTTTCAGGTCCTACCCACACATAGCTCACTCCGATTTTTAAAACACACTCTGAAAAATCCCAGAATTACCAAAGATAATGACCTACTTTAAGGTTTCACCAGAAACAATCCTGAGATAAGCATCTGGGGCAATTATTTTCCTTGGGAGGTAATTCCAGGAGAAAGCAGTGGGAGAGGAAGGATACAAGATCAGAGAAGAGAGGCATCAGTAAAAGGAGTGTCATTAAACAGGCTCCCGCCACGGGCGACTAGAGATGAACTCTACCACACAATGCTTGGAGCCAGTGTGTAACGCATGCCCAGAGTTATCATCTCTGGGGAAAAGCTGGAGGGGTTATGTACCAGCCCCTGGATTTAAAATGGAAGGCCCAAGAAACATGGGTGGTACAGCTACACACCCTCTCAAAAGGACACCTTTGGGAACCTCCACTACCTCTCTTATTCACAAAAGAGCACCCAGCAATTCTTCAGCCCTTTATACAGGGGGCAGAGAGCTAGTCTCTAACGCCGATCACATCCAGTTGGCTGAGACGAGTGAGCAGCCATTTGCTCAGCCCTGTCCCCTCATCAGATGCCTTCGGGAACTGTACCACACCAGGCTTTGCAAGCCAGAAAACGGCAACTAGTCTGAAATACAGCACAGAGCCTAGGGAAAGGCATCGGGAAACTCGCCAGGTACTTTACTCCTAAGTAATGGCAGAAAAGAATTATTAATGTCAGCAAGTCTACTTTATGGAAACGAGGTAGGAAGTGGGAAAGATGGAGGTAGAGAAAGATTTTCAAGGAACAGTCAAAAAAACAGGACTCAGGAAGGCAGTTCTCGGGCCAGGGGTTTAGCTCAGTGGCATAAGCACCTGCCTGGCAAACACAAGGTCGTGAGTTCAATCCCTGGTACCAAAAATAAAATAAAATTAAAATAAGAAAAGAAGGCAGCTCTCCTCTTACATACATGAATTTCCACATCCAGGTCGTCCCTGCTACTTCTCTCTTCCTTCCAGAAGCTTCTTCGGAAGTTTGCAACCAGCTTCCAGACGAACGTGAGAAGGGCGTCATTATAGGAATTCTTGGCGATCTGCAAGTTCCGATACACGAGGGTGCTGAAGTGGTTGGAGAAGAGCTCGGAGAGGACGTCATCCGTGAGAAACTTCTGCAGGTTCAAGCCATTCTCCAGAAAGAGGCGGACAAACTTGGGCCTGTCCTTTATGAGAGCCGTAAACATGACTTCTTGAAGGTCCGAAGACTATGGAGAAAGAGCAGAAAGAATACTCACACCTTGGGTGGGGCAGAGAAAACCCAAAGGGGGTTCTCCTCAGCTACATCTTATTTTCAACCACAAAGGAACATCTTAGACTTCGCTTTCAGTCTTGTTTTGAGAATAAAAGTTTTTTCAATTTTAACATTGGATTTTTGTTCCAGCATCCAGATGGGGAGGCAGCATAGAGGAGTCAGAACTCAGCCATGTAAAGACTCAGATGTGACCTCAGCTCTCACCTATGTGACAGGGAAATGAGTGACCCATGGAAGGGCATGGGGGTCAGGAATCGAACCCAGTATCTGGCATAGAGAAAGTACCCAGTTCAAGGGTGAGGGGAGGGCCAGCGGCTCTTCACACATGCCCATAAACCTTCCATATGGTGACTGAATTCTCACATAGAGTTGTCAAAATGGCACCCATCTGACTACCTGCAAAACGTAAAACCACCAAGCAAATAGCAGTAAGTCCCTGGAACACGTGACAGTCAGACCCAATTACTGGTTATCTTTACCTCCATTTTCGGGACTACTGATAAAATGCATCCCTTAAAAGCATCCCAAGAATCTTAAAATAATCAAAGAAGCAGTGGGCTACAGGCTACACCAGCTCTGGGCAATGCCCTATGTGTCCACCATAGTATTTTTGATTATTAGATTCCATTGCCAACATTTAAAAATTCAAACATTCATCAAAATCTACACTTTTAACATTAAAATCCAGCTTAAGAGCAGAAACCAGTAGTTTTGAAAACACAGGGCCCATCAGCTGGTGCCAGGTGGCAGCTGCTTCCAAGACCCTCAGCTCTCTGACCCCCGTGGTCCCCACAGCTCTCCACTGCGACCCACCCACCCACTTTACTCGTGTGTCCTGCCTGGGGTCTGGGTTAGGCGAGCAGCCTCTTCCAGGGGCAGCATTAATGGTTTTTGTTTCTGTCCAGGGTTGATCCCGTGGAGCTCACACATGGCCTAGAGAGGGAATCAACAAGGTTCCTTTGCATCCCCACCTGGACCTCCCTGGGCTCAGAGAAGAACAGGCTCCACTGAGGAAGACAGCAGCGCACTTTCTCATCTGCCCTCACAGCGAGTGTTCACACGCTGGTCTTTCACACATCATTCTACATTCATTGCCTCTCCAGTGGTCACAAACTACAAGCGCTGGGCAGTGGTTCTCAAACCTGGGGGACTTTCCACAGGGCAGAATGCTGGGAGTCAGCCCGGGGTTTCTGATGGTGCCTATAATGTGCTCTGCTGACAGGTGCCCAGGGGACACCAGGGGACACTAGAGACCCTGCTGAGCTCTACAGGCACGTGAGACAGGAGAAGAGCTCTGAGGTCAGACACACCATTCATTATTCCCAAGCTGTGGTCTCCACATGAGCCAGAACAAGACTGTGTCTCTGAGCCTCAGTTTCCCTTCTCTGGAATAGGTGATAAGGAAGATGAAAAGGACAACACAGATCAGGATCCTCGAGAGAGTCAGCTTCAGAGCCAGCTCTCAAGACCCGTCACTGCTTCTCCTTCTGAGACGTCTCTGTAGCTCTGGCACCTGAACCAAAAAGAAACCAGATTCTCTGTACTGGGCTGGTGTCTCAGGCAAGCAAGTTAGCAAGGAAATTGTCTGATGCACTGCAAAACATTGTACAAATATCACCATTGTTCTAAAGACTTACTTATTTTCCAATGAATATTTATATA
This sequence comes from Hydrochoerus hydrochaeris, assembly GCA_004027455.1. NCBI lineage: Eukaryota > Metazoa > Chordata > Mammalia > Rodentia > Hydrochaeridae > Hydrochoerus > Hydrochoerus hydrochaeris. Next base: position 14,457 of record PVLA01012849.1, on the reverse strand, counting down.
TGCTCAGTAAGTGCCAATGTTCTAAACCTCTGGATACTCTCAATCGTTATCTGATTTAACCACCGTCACAACCCAGCGAGGTAGGAACCTCTACTATCGTCTCCATTTTCAGCTGGATGAGCCACTGTGTGCTAATAAATGCTTAGCAGCCAGCTCCTGAATGAAAATACAGGTTTGATTTGTAGTGTGTGCTGATTCCCGGGGTGAAAATACCCGCACCGTGGCCAACCGTCAGCTCCACACGAGACATCTCGAATGGAGAACGGGGGTAATAGTGAGAAGCACCCCAGTACATGGTATTTCCGGTGTCAGAAGTAACCTCCAGGACACAGGTCACAGGAAATGCAGTAAAAGAATTAGAAAATGATGTGCTTTGGTTATTTCTTGCCTTTGTTTTTATAAAATTTATTTAATTCTAAATCGCATAATTTGACTCTTGGTAATGCCCGTATTTGTCCTGAGTCACTGAGATGGGCTGGTGCCCGCTGCACACCTTAATCATTAGGTCCTTTAATAATCTTTATCCGAGTTGATAAAATTAAATCTGCAATTCAAACTGTGCCTGCATTTATGTTTATTTATACCATCTGACTTTACTTAAATGGAACATTTCATACATGGATTCATTTAGGAATCAATCTATTAATCTACGGCTCCACTAACGAAAGCTTTGGAATGTATAATAGTGTTCATTACACTGCGGAGACCAAATATGAAATAATGTTTGCTAAAGGAATGAATAACTTAAACATTTATGAGCCATTACTTTATTTGCGCTGCTATCATTAAAATTGATCAGATGCTAATATAAACCAAGTCTTCGTCTGATTAAACAATGGCAGGCTTGACAGTGTTTTCTGAATCTGGCTGCTAAAGACGCAAGTTATGTAATAAACACACCTTCGGATCTACACATACGCGGATAAAACTGTCTTCTTACTATCCACCAGTGACTTCAACTAGTTCCGAATGGCCGCAAACAAAGAAGCAGCCCTTGCAAACTCACACGGTGGCTTGTAATTGCTCTTACTGAGTACAGTGCATGGGCTGACAGAGCATTAGGTGTGCACAAGGAGTTTAGCAGAAAATGTGGTCTTAAAACACTAATTGGCAGTGAGACAGGCTGCCCCCTGGAGGAGAGCAGTCTTTACTACAAGCATAACTTCCACGGTGAAGGCACTCCTTGGCCTCCAGTGGTCCCCAATGCCCAGGTCTGTGACACTCATAGAGTCTTCAGTCCCCTCTTGTACACGTCACTGGTGACAACTCTCTTATCAGAATTTGACTAGGTAAGTGGAGCAAGAAAGAGTGCCATCGTAGGGCATGGTGATGCACACCTGTAACCCCAGTGCCACAGGAGAAGCAGCAGGAAGGCCGCAAGTTCAAACCCAGCCTGGGGAAATTAGACTGTTTAGCAAGACCTTGTCTCAAAATAAAAAACCTGAAAAGGGCTGGGTATGTAGTTCAGTGTGATGAGCCTGGGTGCAATCCCCAGTACCACCAAAAAGAAAAAAAATCAAAAAAGAAAGGAATGAAGCAAGAGAGGAAGGGAGGGAGGAGGAGGGGAAAGTTGCTGTGTTGACTTTTATTCAAGTTACTGTCAACCACTTCCCATTATCCGGTGCCTGTTTCTCCATACTTTGTCTCCACACTACCGAGTGCAGACGTGCAACTCCACCTCAGAGTCCCCCTCACATTATGGTCAAAGGCTAGAAGCCCGGAATGACACTGGCCTTTCTTCAGGGCTCCATCTTTATTAGCTCTTACGCTAAGTCTGAGTCGATGTTATCATCCCATGCTACAGACAAGGAAAGTGAGGCTGGCGACACTGATGCACCAGAACAACCCTTCACAGCATCCAGGAAGGAGGGCCTCATGGGAATGGACCGGCTGTGGTCGAGCCTCCACAGAGGCCTGACCCTGGACATCCCGGAAGGACAGCCTTGTCCAGGGTGTAGAACTTCCCAGTTGTGCTTACCTCCCAGTGACGGTCGTTGGTGAAGATCTCATCACTGGCAAGGTCCAGCTGGTTCCACTCCAACAGGAGCTTCAGCTGCCCGTTCCAGTTGTCCTTGTCTTGCTCATTAGTGCTGAAGGCTGCAAGAAGGCAGGGAGGAGTTGATAAATGAGTGACACCCAGAGCCGTCATTTCACTCATTGCCACTCAGCCATACTCCGCACGTCCTCAAGCAGACAGTTAGGGTCCCTAAGGTTACACTGTCTTTCCACAGCCTACCTTTACCACCTAAGAAATAGGGTGCATTGATATCATTTCATAGACCCAGATTCCCTAAATGTGATATTTCAAGGATCATGCCTGATGATGCTCTTCTTGCCTTTTCGAGAGCTAATATTCTCTGTATCTCTTATAATCAAAATTAAGTGCAAGATGACAAAGTTGAGTACCCTTATGTGAAATATTTGGAACTGAAAGTGTTTCAGGTTTGAGTCTTTCAGACTTTGGGACACTCACTTGGATATAGTGAGATTTCCTGGAGCCCAAGTTTAAACCCTACGCTCAAGTTTCACATACACTTGATACACTGAGCTTGAATACACATTATCCTTAATAATTGTATGCATGAAACAAAGTTTCAAGGTATGGAATTTTCTATTTGTGGAGTCAACTAGAAACTCAAGAAATTTTATATTTTCAAGCAGTTTGGATTTAAGATTTTTGGGTTAGGGACACTCAACCTGCATGTCACTAAATGTGCTTTGAAAAGAAACCTAAATTCAAAAAGTAAAAAGTCACACGAAGCTGAAGCTCTGAGGAGCTGTTCCCCTCACCTTTGTATAGAGCGTAGGAAATGGCATTGCTCACAATTTCATCTCCGGCTTCTTCCATCTTAATCACTGTTAGCAGGTGAGAACTTTCAAGGATTTCTTTGAGCTGACAACATTTAAAGGGAAAAAATTGTTAGATTACTGATTTTCAGCATGAAGATGATAGACTGGTCTCTTTGGGTCAGAAAGGTTTCCCCCATCTTGTTAGGAAAGTACCTCTAGGGGAATCCCAACAACGCAGGATCCCACAGCTTCCAATTATTAATCTGTAGTCCTGAGTCCATGACCACAATGATAATAAAGCACAGGTTATTCAGAGCACACAATATGAAAAAGCCTGCATCAGAATGCAGAGAGCCGCATTTGATGAGAAAGAGAGAGAGAGAGAGAGAGAGAGAAAGCCCGGGATGTCACAGATGTCCAGTTGTCACATGAATGATTAGAGAAAGCGCAGCAGAAGACCACAGCAACTATCCATGCAAGGTCTTAAAGGTTTAAACCGCAGCAAGGAAAAGTTCAAATGCAAACAAGAACCAAGAAGACTTGGCAGCCAGAGAAAGGAAATACACAACTAGCTGTATCAGCTTGGAGGATTTTTTCAGTAATGTTTAATCTTAAACATTTTTTTTAATGAAAGGGGCCCCTAACTCCACAGTTGGTGTCCTTGGTGGGAGCTGGGTGAGGGAGGATACCATCAGGAGGAGGAGGAGGGTCTGGCTTCAGGTAGATGGGTTGGAAGAAGTGGAGGGTTTCCCTGGCAACGTCTGGAATTGAGGATCTGGAATCGCAGCCTCTGCTGAGCAGGAGCAGAAGTCTCAGAGCCTGGGGGGAAGGGAGATCTAGCAAAGGCCCTGGGATTTGAGATGAGAGGGGAGGTTTTAAGCCTCTCTTTCCTGGGGAAGGTGGTGACAGAGGACTGGAGTCAGAGCACTGGGGAAATAAGTGAGAAGTGCAGGAAAACACAGACCCTGGGAATCGGAGGGAGAGAGTGGGAAGGGGCAACAGCGCTGTCCTCACCATGCTGTAGCTGTCGTTCAGATGGAAGGAAAGGGGTCCAAGGAGCAGGGAGGCCAGGACCAGGAGACACAAGTGGAGTGGGTAGCACCAAGCAGGGTGAGACCTGCTTTCCACTGAGGTAGACAGGAAAGAAGTGAACGTGGACATCGCCCCACCTGATGAGCTCCAGAGAGGGCCACCGGGCCACCTACCGGGACCCGAGCACCCTCACCACCTCCACCAGTGTGAGCCCTGCTGAGCACAGCTCTTCCTGCCCTTCCTCCCCTGCCTCCAACCTTACAGCGGCGGGGGTTTGATTTCACTTGAATAAGAGCAAAGTCTCAAAACAGCCCCGGGAGCCTCCTGCTCTGGACCCTCACCAGTGCCTCAGCCTCCCCACATGAACACGTCCTCGCTGCCTGCTCTCAGCCCCTTGCAGCCACACGAGGCCCCATCCCAGCGCCTCTGTGCACGCTGCCCCCTAGGTCACAACCCCAACCCGCACCACTTTCACTCTCTTTCTCTAGATCTTAACTCCGACTATGTCACTTCCTCCCGAGAGCTTTCCACAAAGCCGGCATCCTTCCACACGTCCTTCCGCATCTGTGTTCTTCTTCTTAAAACCCACTTGAAACTCTACAGCAAACTTATTTTAATGACTCAACGTGAAGTTCCTTGAGCCTCTGTTCTTGCACATGACATGGCCCAGACCTCACAGACCAGCTTGCTTGAGGGGAAAGAGAATGGACAGCCCCCGGAATGGACCCAGGGCCATCTTTGGTGGATAAACAGACGGTTGTCCATTCCTTCCACTTTGGTGTCTTTACACTGACCATGAACACAAAGAAATGACCTTCCCTATTCTGGGACTTTGGTTTTCTGCATTTGATATTTTAAAGCCCTTCCATGACTAGATAGAACTCAATACTGTTGGAATGCCAATCTCGTTGAAGAAATATTATTTAAACCTTCAATTCTTATGATGAAAGGGGTTCTATGATGAAAATAACCTTTGCAGTCTTGAGATTTCTTTTAAGGAAAAGGTTCCAGGTGGCAGCGCATGCACCTAAAAATATTCAGCCACCTGAGGCCATTTCCAAAGGGGCAGACGGAGATGGCCCTGACATTTCTGTGCGATTTCTACTCGTCTGAGCAGGCAGGAAAATGCAAATCACCACAGATGGACAGCAGTCACAGAAAGAAGGACAGTTAGAAAGCCTTGTGTTCCTATGTTAAAGTATTTTGTAAGTACAGCAGTGAGAAGCGTCATTACTATTCCAATAAGTCCGCCTTTTCTCATACAATCTCTATATGACAGGTGAGAGATTCAGAACTGAAGCACAGGCCAGTGGATGTCAAAAGCAATTATCCAAAATTCAGTTTCTCCAGTAGATGCAGACTCAAGGTAATGCCTTCATGTCTAAGGGTTTATTGCTGCCTTATCACTCACACAAAACCCAGAAGCACATTTGCTGGCATATAGCATAAGAGAAAGATTGTGTGCCTTGCAAACTGACCTGAACTTATTATCCCCAGCAAGGTAGCCCTTAGGAGAAATGGACACTTGAAGCATCACTTAACTTATCTGAGCTTCAGCTTCCAGCTGGACACCTGGAGTGAGCTGGAGTAGACTCAGAGTCATGGAGGAAGTGCAGAACACCGCGGCTGCTGGCTAGGTGTGCAGGTGGGCCACGTCAGGTGTTTCACCCTCCCCTCCCCACGAGCTTGGCTTCCTTTTCCTTGGCCCCTCAGCGTCTCCCCCAGAGCTCACCCATTTGATCCAGCTCTCGGTCTCCTCCTCAGGCAGCCGGGACACTGTGCGGGGTAGAAAGCGCACGAGCTTCTCCTTAACCATAGAAGATGTCAAGGCATCCTCTAGCTCCACCAGGCTGGCGATCACATCGGCGATCTGCCCTGAGCCTTCCACCACCACACAAGGGATCTTACTTTTGACAGCTGTGTTGATGGCCTGAGGTGGGGGAGAGAGGTGGACAGATGTGAGACACACTGGTCATCAACAGAACCCAGCTCAGGACCGAGGTTCTAAACCAAGTCAGTGGCCTAAATACATGGGCATCTCCTTGCGTGTCTTTCTTTGGGAATTTTATGTTGACTTAGAAGCAATGCAAATGTTCACAATTGCCTTGTGATGAGAAAGGTAAGCAAGCTGGTCCGACAGCATCCTGTGCCAAGGACAAACTCCACGATAAGGTCACTGAGGAAAGCTCATGTGATATAAAAGCATGAACTAGGAGAAGTGCTCAGCATGAGTCTAAGGAACTTTGTGAGCCAGTACTCGTAACCCAAGGGATGCACCCTGGTGAAGGGAGGGAAAGCCAAGGAATGCGGTTTTCCTTTCCTGTTTTCCTTTCCTCGGCCAAGGCTTAGAGTTAAAGCAGGGTGGAAAAAGGGGACAAGCAACTCAACACGGATATTAATAAAAATAGGAGTCACATATTATTTCCTCCCAAGGTCCACTTCTTACAAAAACAAACTATTGAAAATGAGGTCTCCCAGCAGGGGTTAGGGTGCAGTCACTCTGGGGATCTTTTTTTTCAAAACAAACAAACAAACAAACCAACAAACAGAAGCCAGATGCTGGCAAGAACTCAGGAACATCGGAGTTGACACCATGGGTGGGGAGGCTGAGCTCTCGCTCAGTTGCTCGGTGTCACTGGTGCAGCATCAGCCTTGAGGCTGCCCAGGCTCCCAGAATCACTCAGGGCTCAGGATCCCTTTGTGAGGCATCGCTGTATCCCCGGGAGCCATGGAGATGGGGCTTAAGCAGTCTGCAGACAGCCAGTTGGGTGCCACCTGTGTGACAGCTCATTTCCCTGCAGGTGGCGAGGCTAGAGTTTCCACTACACACCCCGACCACAGTCCTAACTCTCAAGAGTGAATGTCCACTTATCTCCCTGGCCGGCTGATGGCCAAAGCTGACACTGAACACAGCGGCTGTTTGTGTCACTTCAAATCCTCCTCCCAGATTGTCTCAGCCTATGGCCAACCCAAGTCTGTTAAGGACACAAGGAGTGGCAGGAAGACACTACTACTTGATCTAGTAAAACAGAGTAGTCAGGACAGAGCAGATGAACACTGAGTTCCTGAAAACGTGAATTTGCTAAGTAGGCTTGTTAAGGGATATTCTTAAAAATGAAGCCAGGACTCACTTTCAAAGTTTCTCTTCCACCCCCTTGGGCAAAACACACAATGGGGATTTTGCCACCATAGTTGGAATCTGTAAAATATAAAAAGTAAAGTTTATTTTGAACTCGAGAGACACACTTGCCTACCTCCTGGAACAAATGCTCTAGAAGCTTCTGTTTTGTGAGCCCAGGGCTTGAGGTGACAGTTGACAGCTCAAGGATGTGACCTTGATACTCTACTTGATCACAGTGGAAGAATCTTTGTTCACTAAACTGGTAACAGCATGACCCAGGTCAGGTGGCCATTTGTCCCTGGTATTTAAAATGCTGAAGACTGTGCTTGATTTACTTTTGCTAATATGAGTGTCAAGGTTCAAGTTTATCCTCAGAGTAATAATTGTTTCACCCATTTGCATAATCCTACGCTTTCTCGAGTAAATAAAAAAATTGCATAACGAGGTGTTCTCTTAATGAAGTTGAGAGTATATCTAAACCTTTCTTCATGGATATCTCAATGCAAAAGGAAAATAATTAATAGTATCCCCCACAAGTCCCTGAGATGAAGTCTATCACTAAATCACAAGGTAATTTGGTTCCACAGTGGGACACATCTCAACAGCTGGTCCACAGAAAGCAAGAGTGTATGTCAATTATCAGATCAAAGATAGGCTTTCACTGAAGTCCACAGAAAGAGCCAAGATTCACCAAAAAACTCTCATCATCCCGTTGTTTAACTAGTGACTTTGTTCTCCATTCTTTCCACCCTGGCTCATTACATTGCTTCTTAAACTTGTGTTTTCCATCACTGATTTTATTTGTTCTCAAGTGCTGTCTGGCAGAGGAGAAGCCAGCAGGCTTTCTCTGTTAACAAATGACAGTGGGAGAAGACAGCATCTGTCATGGCCTTCTGCACCTGTCACATGTCACAGTGGCCCAGGCAGAAGCACTCTCAGGAGGTGAAGAAAGAACAGACTGACAACAAGGACACCTAATCAGGACAGCTCATCACGCATCACTTAATAACCAGCAGATGTCATTAGTGCTGCCATTATGGGGCACCTATGTCCAGTACCCTAAACACTGACCTTGACTCGTGCGCTCGGAGATGTACTTCTCCAGCTGGCTCCGGAGCTTGGCTTCGATGGTGGGGTGTCCATGACATCCATTGTCCACGAGCAGCAAGTGGGTGTGATTGTTGTCCAGGATGTACAGAGGGTCTCTCGTGAAGTCGTCCATAATGTACTGAGCCGAAAAATGTTCCTGCAAGGTACAGAGAAGCTGTCTCTGAGATTATCTTTGTTGACCAAGATGCATGAAGGCATTTCTGTGATCCTATCAAAGCTGATAACTTTGGGTATGACTGTATAGATGCCTTCTCCCAGATTCGTAGGTTCCCAAGAGACTTAAGGAGCTGATACCACAGGATTCCTTTTAAATATAAAGAAAGAGAGGTTCAGTTGGTTGAGTCAGCTCACCCACGGTCACATGTATGGCTAGTGACAGTCCAAGGGCTGGATTCTCAGTCCAGTCCATGGTCTACTGGCATGAGCTCTTTTGCATAAATTTACTAAAATGCATAGCATTCAAAAGTATACGTATATTGTATGTGTGTGTGTGTGTGTGTGTGTGTGTGTGTCCATGCACTGTATGGGAGGCTGACACACAAGATGAGGTAGACATTGAGATATACAGATAGAGACATGTAGAGAGATACATGTTTGTCTGGGATCTGTTGTATACCAAGACCTAGACCTTAGAAGATAAATAACATAGTCTTTGTGTGTGAGAAATGCCCAGTAATAGGACCATAAGAAGACACAATTAAATAGATAAGTTGTCATGGCAAGAGCAGAGGATCAAAGGCTGGGCAAGGTGTGGTTTCCTGACTCTCAAGCTCCTCTCCAAAGCTGTTTAGCTTTAAAGTCCCAGAGCTGCATTAGAAGATGTTTCAACTTTAACTCAAAGCATAGAATGTGAGTTGAAAACTCAAGGAAGGAAGGAAACTTTATTGATTCTGCTAATGACATACTCAGAATCAACAAAGGCAGAAAAGAGGGAAAGTTCAAACATTCCAGTTCTGTCCTCTAAGCACTCCTGCCTCATTAGCAGCATCAGGCAGGAGGGCCTGAGCCTGGCACATGAGACAACATTGGCAAGAAAAGCACAGCCAGTGTTTGAAGGAAGAACCCTCAAACTTCCACAGAACAAATAATTTCCACTTCCATTACACCCTTCCAGCACACAACCCTGAACCCAAAGCCTTAGCCAGGAGAGAACAAAAGGAAACACCAAAGACTATTTTCTTTATGTATGAGGACACAAACAACCTAACAAATCATTAGCTAGTTAAATGTAGCAGGATAATGAAGTCATTTGCTGTTGAATGCGTGCCATGCACAAACTATAATCCCAACACTCCGAGAGACCAGACAGGAGGATGGAAAGTTCAAGTCCAGTCTAAGAAAGTAAGTGAGATGCTGTCTCAAAATAGGAAAGAGGGAAAGATGGAAGGAAGGAAGGAAGGAAGGAAGGAAGGAAGGAAGGAAGGAAGGAGAGAGGGAGGGATGGAGGAAGGGAGGGAGGGAGGGAGGGAGGAAGGAAGGAAAAGAAAAAGAAAGAAGGAAAGAAAGAAAGAAAGAAAGAAAGAAAGAAAGAAAGAAAGAAAGAAAGAAAGAAAAGAAAGAGAGAGAAGAAAGGAGGGCTGGGGATGTAGGTCAGTGTGGAAACCTTGGGTTCAATATCCAGAATCACAACAACAAAAAAAGATAAAATCATTTGTGTTGTTTCCTGGACTCAGTCCATTAGGTTATGGATAAAAGGGGAAAAAAAAACCATAGCAACTTCATAGCTGTAAAAGACCTTTCACACTCAGCATTCATTCTTGATTTTTAAAAATTATCAACTAGAAATAAAAAAACTGTTTTGTAAGTACATGCATACTGACCCTGTAGACGAACCCCGTGTATCAGTGGAATAGGGGGACCATTCCCACTAACTGGGACGCCAGTGCTGGCTGCCGGCGGGGGACCTGCTGTCAGAACTGCTACTTACTGTGGCTCCAACATTACAGCCAGGGTGGGAAGATGTGCAAAACCTGGGGTACCATGAGATCAAAGAGCTGTTTTAAAACTAAAACTACCTCACAGTGACCCAACCTAGAGCACTCAAGAACACACTGAAAACCATTTGAACTAGGAAGACAATACAGTAAGTGTCTGAGTGAAAACAACAAGAAAATCAATATTTTCATGTAGACCAGAGGAAATTGCCTCAAGAATTACACTGAATCAATGCCCTATTTACAACAATAACAAGAGTATAGGATCTCTAAGAAGAAAGTCATGGAATCTCAAAAGAAACCCGTAAAACTGTCCTGAAAGCACAGACTCACACAAGCTGCAGGACACCCGTTACTGGAATAAGATGTGACATTGTCATGATTTTAATTTTTTTGGTATCAGTTACAGTTTGAATATGATTTCACTCAGTGAGTGTGTATTATTGTCGTCGCTGCTCGTTCTGTCTTGGTGACTGTACCTGACAAAGGTCTCGTAACATTGATGAGGGAGAAACATGATGACAAACAGCTAAACATTTTTTGCAAAACAAAAACTGGACAGAGACCTGGGCCATCTCTGTGAATGCATAAATGACATCATGATAATAGTTAAAGTGTAGTACTGATTTAAAAAAAAACTGGATGAAAGAACATCCTGGAAGAGACCCAAAAAACAGTATGAAATGTCAGCACTTGTGAGATGCAGCATTGTTCCATGTCAGCTGCCAGCTGTTCCCATTCCAACCCGTCCCCAAAGGCTGCGCTTTGTAATGAAGCCTTGAGTAGAAACCACACAGGAGGAGATGGCCACAGCTCTTCTGACCAGTGGGCTTCAACTCATACAAAAGACCAAAAGCCACTACGCAGAGGGAAACAGTAAGGAGGGTGAGAAGCCAGCCACAAGATCATACACATTCGTTACGAAGCTACACTGTTACTCAAGATTATAATTAACAGAAGCTTAAAAAGAATAAAAATTAGCATTAGAATCTGTCTTGCCAAACAATATATCTTTATTGCCAAGGTTTGAAGAATGCAGAAAATAAGATGAAAACTAAAATTATATGTAATTCCATGATCCACTTAGAGTCATCAAGATTTTCATACATTTAGCTTTTTTCTAGCGACATATGTGTTTTCCATAATTTTATACTTAAAACTATATATATCCAATACTATCAGAATGTCTTTAGAAATATTATCTTCATAGCTCCATAATTTTATGTCATGTCTGTATAGCAATCTACCTGAAGACTGTCATATGTAGTAATAAATATTAACAGATAATACTTGGCTGTTACCTGACATGCTTCAATGAACACCTTTACCCAAATATGAAATTCTCTAGCAGTGTTTTTATAAGTGTGATTGCTGAACCTGTAGTATGAACAGTTTCTATGATCATGACACATACTTCTACATAGTTTTCTAGATAAAAACACAAATTTGCTAGAGAGGAAATCTGTAAAGATACCAGGCTTCTGCATGTAAGGGAAGACTCTAAACATTTTTTTTAAGTTAGCAAGTACTAGATAACTGTTTTTACCTGCTAGATTAAGCCATCCAACTGAAAACAATTTGGAAGATAATTTTTCATTTCCCTTTAAGCCCTTTCAGTGATAATTCCTTTATTTGGATGTCCTAGTTCCTCTTGAATCAATTTTGGAAAATTATAGTTGTATAACAAAATAGCAGTTCTCAAGAGAGCTTAAGATTGATTGTTATACAACTGTCTGGGTACCCTCAGCTCACAGAGATCCTGCTGAAACTTCCAAGCTTGATGCAATGCCCCACGCATCCCACTGTATGTCCAGCAGAGATGAGCACAGATTACTCCCTAAATTCACTTCCAGGAAACTCTGGGCAGAGCAGCTCTCACAGGCCTCTTAGGGAGCACAGTAGCCGATCTGAACTCCTGTGGTACAGCCCAGCAGTAGGTGCTAAGTCTTTTGGCATGGACTCAGGTTGTGTTATAAAGAATGAAGGACCTGACTTCTAATGTGAGATTTCTTATTTCTTTCTTCCTCTCCTTCTGCCTCTCTCTCTGGCTCTCTCCCTCTTCCTCTCCCTCTCCGTCTCCCTCCCCACCTCCTTTTATACTGGAGATTGAACCCAGGGTCTTTGCACTGAGCAGCATTGCCAGCTCATCCTTAATATTTTGCTCTGCTCTGCTGTACTCTGCTGTGCTCTGCTGTGCTGTGCTGTGCTGTGCTGTGCTGTGCTCTGCTCTGCTCTGCTCTGCTCGGCTCTGCTCGGCTCGGCTCGGCTCTGCTCTGTGACAGGGTCTTATTGAATTGTAACTTACTCAGGCTGAGTTTGAATTTGTAGTCCTCCTGCCCCCCAGCATCTGGGGTTGTAAGTGTGTGCCACCACATTCAGTTTATCTCACAACAATTTTAACAAGTAAAACACATCCGATATTAACCCCTTCTTGGAGTGCTTTACCTAGCATCCCTGTTTTTAATCCCCGTGATCCGAAGGCTGTCCTGGAATGGCAGGCTTCCTGAGGGCCACAGACAGCCCCGGGCTCTGGCCTTTCTCCCACCTGAACTCCCGTCCCACTGTACCTCAGCCTCACAATTCCTAATGAGGGTGTCCCGGTTGGAGACCATGCCCCAAGCCGCGATGCCGATGGCCACGATGTTCTCCTCGGAGTTCCTGCTGATGGTGTTGTCTCTCACCACCTCCCCGATGTACTTCATCAGGCCATAATGGGTGCCTCCCGTGAGAATCCAGGCACCTGCCAAAGGGGGCGAGGGACACATGTTCAGTGGGCACTGGGTGGGGTTTCTGTCCTGTGCTCACAGACCTCTGGAAAAGCATTCATGCCCATGAGTGCCAGGCCATGTTAGTGGTAGCCACACCATGGAACGACCTTGGCCTGCCACCATGTGAGCAGGGAGGAGGGGAGCACTTCCAGCCCCCCATGATCCTCAGAGTGCTCATTAGGAAACACAGGTTCCCGCCCCTATCTAGATCAACAAGGACCTCAGCCTCTCTCAGAGCAAGCCCAGCCAGCCTGAATCCCTAATGGACTAGGGGAGTCTTGTCAAGCAGGGAGTTCCTGGCCCAGGCCTCTAAGGGAGCTAAGCAGGGGCCCTTCGGGCACCATGTCCTCAGCAGTCAGATCAGCATGGCTCAGCCAGGGATGGCCCAAGTCCCAGTGATTTTGCTTTGCTTCATAATTCCACGACTTTGCACGTCTTCTGAAGATTTACATTCAATGATATTCTCAGTGCCAAGGGCTTTGAGTGTGAGTGAGTGTGTGTCTATGTGTGAGCACATATGCAAAACAGAAATCTGCTGGCATAATGGAAACGTCTGCTCAGGTGGGACCCACCCAAGGGGCAGTGGCTGGCCTCTCTAGGTCAGCCCTAGGGAGGGGAGCTGCAGGCGTAGGGAGGCAGCCTCTCCTGCAGTTCTAAGAAAGCATTTGCACTCACTATCTGTCTCCACTGTCTAATTCCACTACTGTCTCCAGCAGTCTTCAGACACTGAAGATCAGCTGTGCTGTGTCACTTAGCAGGTTCACCTCTGCAGCCAGTTCTGACCAGGCCAGTGTCCCCCCGGAGAATACCTTTCCACCCCGATCGATGGCCCTCTGTCAGCTAAGTAGGAATGAGCACATTTCCAGGCTGGTAACTTCTGTCTGATTTTGTCTACTACATTCCTAGCACCTAAAATACTTCTGGGCACTTAATGAATATTTGTTGAATGAATGAATGGTTTGCAGAAGTTGGTAGTAAGGAAGCTAAAGTGCTCAATTTCTTAACAAAATGACAACCCATAATGATCCTCTGGGTGGTCAGGAAGTTGGGAAGGATGGATGGAGATGAGGTTCCCAGAAAGTGAACCCTCATAATTCAAATGAGACATGTTTCCTTCGCTCTGTCAGTCAAATAATCACCAAAGAAATATCCAAACGCGAAGCTCAGGTAAACTGCTCTTCGGTGTGAAACGGTATCTGCAGAACTGAAGGGAAGGAGAATCTATGAAGCTATCGGCATAGGCTCTTCCTACTCCGCTGAAGGTCACAGAAAGACTGCGCACCATCCCGGGACAAAAGGGGGCCAAAAAGACTATGCAGGAAACACTGCATAGGTTTAGAGCCAAATGGAGAAAAAAGCATTTTTGCTGTAATGGACATTGTAAGGATACAATGGATCATTTGTCAGAGAACAGTGGTTCCTGCTCTTGGGAGAAGAAAGCTGAGGAATTCGGGGAGTAAAGGCAAAAAAACAAAAAAACAAACCATCCGCTGAACTGAATATCTCCAGTCACAAAACCACCACATTCTTCTTCGGGAAGCAGACATTTGCACGGTGCTTACAATTTGCCAGGCACTATTCCTAAATCCACCCCAGCAAATTAAGTTTCCCACTGGAATTCATCGGAGCACTCGGGGTAAAATTCCACAAGTCAATGAGACAATAAAAAGCTTGGGGACCTCCCTAGGCGTCCCCCCCCCCC
>PVLA01012848.1:0-41077 GCA_004027455.1 Hydrochoerus hydrochaeris | reverse complement strand
GGATGAAGAAGGCTCTTCGGTGTTCATGAAACGCTTTGAGGAGAAGAAGAAGGTGCTGAGGTAGACGGAGGTGAGTCAGATTCCTTCCCTTTTCATGACCTGAGGAATCCTGAGGGTGTTACTTGCTCTTGGGAGGGCAATTCTGCTGGCAGGGTGGGGGAGTATACACAGGAGGGCACTTTGGTTGTGGAGGTGGGCACGGCTCAGGGCACTTTGGAGGTGGGCACGGCTCTGGGCATCTTGGGATTGGGCACGGCTCAGGGCACTTTGGGGTTATGACCACAGGAGGTGGCTGGCAGGGCTGCTTGCACTGCTGCTGTTGATAAGACATGTTTCTGGAGTCTCAGAATCTGAAAGGAATTATATGGCAATGTTCAGAAGAAGGAATTCACATACTGAAAAGAAGAAAAACTTATGCAACGCCAAGGCATATTGCTTCTCTTGCTTACAATATTGTCTTCTTAAGACTTTATGGATTCTCTTTGTCACTTTATCTGTCTACCTCCTCAGGCTTGGGAAAACATTTTCTCACAAAAGGCAGTCACAAGTTCAAAAGTCCTGAGCATCTCACTCAGCCCCTGTCATCATTATCTCCTGAGAACTTCACTGGGCAGCTTGGAGAACAGAGCAACAGCTGCTCAGAAAGAATTGAAGGATCTCACAGAAGATTAAGTCATCCACCTTTGAAAGGAACGCCAGCATATATGGGAAAGAGAAAAATACTCCATCCAGCCTTTTCATTCAAGTCCAGGCTTCCCCATTACCCCAGTGTTCCATGTAGATATCAAGTTGTCCACCCAACAAAAGGAAATGAAGCCCCTAACACTGTATCATTTTACCCAGTCTTAAGTTTGCATCAATGAAGTAACATGTATCACTAATCATAAATTGAGCACACCTGTCTTGCTGTCTCAGCTTAAGTTCAACTAAGAACTGAGGACACCAAGAAACAGACCAACTCAAAATATCAGACTCACCAATTTCTGGAGAGCAGTTTGGGACTCTACTGCCAGAAGTATAGTAGCTGTGTGCTGGAGCACCTCTTTATAGGGCTTTCTGAACCACCCGGCAGGAAGTGGAAGTTCCAAACATGGGGCTGGCCCAGCAATTGCCTAACCAAAATGCAAATCCATCCATAACTGGCTGGACAGGGACTTTGCAGAGTAAGAAATAACCTGCTCCCGGATCCCATTGCTGGATTAAGTGCTCATGAATCAGAACCCACCTGGGCAGTCTGTTTCCTTTACCTGATGGCATAGCAGGAATTTGGAGGTTTTGCCAACTGGTTCTCAAAGCCTCTCTTTATTTCTTAGGACAATAATCGCCTCCTATTGTTTGACATCTTTGAATCTCAAGACTGTTTGAAGCCTGTGTTATCCTTAAATTGATGGTTACATCATGGTACTTAAGTGCATTTTCATATCTTCTCCTTACAGTGTGCTGGTCTGATAGAGAGAAAGAGACATCTGAAATGACCTGTGTGTGGTCCTAGTTCCATCTCTAACAAACCATGTGCACCAGGACAGGGCAGGGCATGGAGGGCAGGTCTGCCCTGTGAGTTTGAGTCTTTTTCTATGAACAGAGGAAACAAACACCTGTCTCTCACAGAGGGTACTAAGTTCCTTGGGTCACTTCTGGCCCCTACATAAACCCAAAATTTGTACCTCCATCATTTCCTTTATGCAAATCACTGAAGATTAGATATTTTGATGTTTGTCTTAGAAGCTGTCTTGTCTCTACTCATGGAAGGGATTTTTCTCCCAGGAAAGATTTTTTTGTTAGAGTGGATCAAGACTGCTCAGTGCCATTTTCCTTCTGTCCTGCATGGATGTCTATGTGAGCCCTCACAGGTTTCTTTAATCAGTGTACTCAATCATCCACTTAAGGAAATGAGGAAATATGAACAAAAATCACAATCCTTCATTCTCAACTTAATTCTTGAACCACATCCATGTAGTCCTCTCTGATGTTCGTTGTAGTGCAGAGTAAGATGGAGACACTCAGACCATCTCAGGTGAACAAGGAAGAGCAGATCTGTGGAATGGAGAGGGTCAGACCATGAAATCTCTTAAATTAGACATAGAGGAATGAATTTACCCTGATGCTCTATAATGGCTAACTCACAGGCTCTTTCCAAAGACTTTAAAGTATTCAAGGGCAGTTCTTGTAAACACTGTCTGTGTGTTAATTCTGTCTACTGTCAGTTCCCACCTTTCTCCAAATCCTGTCATCCTCCCCTTCCCCACTTTTGTCTTAGCTGTCCATATTGGCACATCTTTGTCAATCAAGACTTATTTTATCAGTGTATTCAAGAACTTGTCCTTCACAAGGCTTTTAAGTCTTCATTTACTGAGAGTGATAAAATATTGTGAGTGAAATATTTCAGTGATGTTGCTAAAGGCTCTGTGTCTTGGCTAAATAAACAGATAGGGTCTACAAATGAGGTATTCTAATTAAAAAGGAGGAAAAGAGGAAGAAGGAATACTCAAAATCTCTATCAGTCAGTGTCTGTGCCCCAGGAGCTATGAGAACACTGAATCAGCCACTCAATGTTTGGCTGTAACTCATCCTCCCAAAGCCTTGAACTGCAGTGGATTGGTCAAGCTTGGTTGGTGGGAGACTAAGTGACCTTCATCCAGACTGGGGACCACAGCACTTTTCCATCAAGGGATAGTTTTCCCATAAAATAAAAGACTTCAGTGGGTAAACAGGTTAAGTAAGTAGTGAGGTTCTCTCCAGCTATAAGGAACTTGGTGAGTTTGGCAAGAGTGTGGGTGAGTCCTTCCTCCATACAGAAAACATCAGGTGGGTTGAGGAGTGTTCCAATAAGGCCTCCCCCAAACTGGAGAAAATAAAAGGGCTCATGAGACACCCAGTGATACAGTAGGACCCACCCAAGACAAACACTATAGACAAGGAGATATGGCAACCTGGAACAACCTGAAGGCATAGTAACAGTGGGAAGTAATGGTTGACTTACATCAGTACTCCTATGCTAGTCAACCTAGGTAGAATATAGGACTCACCCAACAAGCCCTGCAGGAGGAATTCAGCTGACTGACCCTACTCTTCATTGTAATACTCAGCAATGGGACAAATGTCAACCACATACATAAGATTCACACTACTGACAGTTCAGACTAGTGGGATTGAAAGACCAAATATTAGCCCAAAAAGTGAAAATGACAAAATGAGAAAGCAAAATGCAATCTCAAACATCTAGTCCATGAGGAGCAAGTACAGGACACATTGAAACAGAGGACTTTAAAATTCTTATATCTGAAATCTCTGAAAAGATAGAAAGTGAAATAGAGAAATAAATCCATGAAGCTATAGAAGAAATCAAATGACATATAGTTTCGTTTGTAAAGACAGAAATAATAGCTTCAGTAAAGAAGTTTTTCAGCATAACTAAAGAAGAAAAAGATTTTTTAAAAAGTACAGGACCATTGGAAACTCATTGAAACCTTGAAATAACAATATAGAAAACAAGCAGAATGCATGAAACAAACTCGAAGAGATATCCATGAAATAAGACCATCTATTGAAATCTGACAAAACTATTTAAATGAAACTGAGCATAGAACTTCAGCCTTTGAGGACAGGATCACAGCTAGCAATCATGGAAGGATAGAAATTTTAAAAATAACAAGGCAGCATGAAGTGACAATTCAGTAGCTTCAAGATGATGCCAAGAGAAACAATATAAGACTAATAGGCATCAGTGAAGAGACAGGAGTCAATGTGACATCTGTAAACTATTCACAGAAATAATAGCAAAAATGTTCCAAACATGGGGGGAAAATCTTATATGCAGATAAGTGAGGCATATAGAATGTCAAACAGTCAGAACCAACATAAATCTACATCTAAATATATAATAATTATGATCCCAGACATACAACATAAAAACAGTGTCTAAAAGCTGGTAGAGAAAAGACACAACTCATTTATGAAAGAAAATTCAATGTAATCATGGCAGAGTTTTCAGCACAAACCCTCAAGGTAAGATGAGCTTAGAGTAAAGTATTTCAAGCCAAGAAAGAAAACAACATTCAACCCAGACTGATGTACCCTGCAAAACTTTAATTCAAGTTTAATGGAGAAACAAGATACTTTCATGACAAAGAACAACTGAAGAAATTCATGCCCTCCAAACCAATTCTAGAAAGAGTACTGAAAGACATATTAGATAGAGATAAAAATGACCACAATTTCCCAAACAACAACAGAAAGAAACCACTAGGCCGAGCAAGCAAATAAACAAGGGGGAAAACAGAAAACTAATATCATGAACATAACATGAGACAGCTGAGCCAGTACAAATCAGTTATATCCATCCATGTAAATAGGCTCAATTCACTAATTTAAAAAAATGGATTGCCATAATGGATCAAGAAACAGTATCTCACAATATGCTGTATACAAGAAACACATCTGACTTTAAAGGAGACTAGTAGATTAAAAGTCAAAGGATGGAAAACAGTATTCCATACAACAGGAACCCAGAAAAAAAGCATGGGTGGCTATTCTGCTTGCAGGCAATGTGAACTTTAAAACTAAAATGATTAAAAGAGATAAAGAAGGCCCTACATACTTATTAGTGGAAAAATGCAAAAGAACAACTAACAGTTATAAATATATATGCACCACATAAAGGAGCACCCAATTATATAAGACAAATACTAATGGACATTAAAAACAAAATACACAAGAACAGAATTATAATAGGAGACCTTAGTATGCCATTGTCACAAAGAGATAGATCAAATAGACAAAACATCAGCAAAGAAATAACAGAACTGAATCAAACCTGTGAGCAAACAGACTTAATAGATATTTGCAGAGTATTCCAAACAATCACATCAGAATATACATTCTTCTTAGCTGCACATGGGACATTCTCCAAAATAGAGCATATATTAGCCCATAAAACATTGTTACATAAATTCAAAGGGATTCAAATTATCCCATACATATTATCTGACCATAGTTGGATATTGAAATTGCAAAATAATGGCAAAAGAAACTGCAAAACTGCACAAATACATGGAAATTAAATCATAAAATTTTGAACAGTCAATGGGTAGCAAATGAAATTAAAGAAGAAATTAAGCAATACCAACAATTTAATGAAAATACAGGTGCCAAATACTAAAACCTGTGGGACACAATGAAACTGGCTGTAAGAAGAAAAATATAGGAATAAGTTGTCATATTGAGAAAACAGAATGAGCACAAATAAACAACCTAATGCTGCATCTCAATCTTCTAGAAAAACAAGAGCAAGTCAAACTAAAAGACCATAGAAGAGAGGAAACTGTAAAATCAGAACAAAAATTAATGCAGTTGAGATTTAAAAAAACAGTTAAAGGAGTTAATGACTCAAAGAGAAGGGTTTTTGAGAGAATACACAAAATTGATAAAACTCTAGCAGATTTCTGGAAACATATAAACTACCAAATCTCAACCAAAAGACCAAACAATTTTGACTGGCTCAATATCAGCTATTGAAACTGAAAATGTGATTAAAAACATTAACAAAGAGAAACCCAAGTGCTAATAGGTATACAGTGGAATTTTACAAGAATTTTAGAGGTTTAATGCCAATACTCCTCCAATCCTTCAGCAAAATTTAAGGGAAGCAATCCTCCCTATCTCATTCCAGAAGCCAAGTTATTATTCTGATACCAAAGCCAGAGAAATACCCAACCACAAAAGAGAACTATAGACCAACCTCACTAATGAACATTGATGCTAAGATTCTCAATAAAATGCTGCCAAAGAGAATGCAGCAAATCATTGAGAAGATTATATATCATGACCAACTGGGATTTATTCCAGGAATGCAGGGATGGTTTAACATATGCAAATAAATAAATGTAATACACCACATCAACAGAGTTAAAACAAAAACCACATGATCATCTCAATAGATGCAGAAAAAGGTTTTGATAAAGTCCATCACTTGTTCATGATAAAAATCCTACAGAATTTTGGATTTGATGGTATCTACCTCAATCTGATAAAGTTCATCTACAACAATCCAACAGCCAACATTACACTAAATGAACAAAAACTGAAAGTCTTCACTTGAAAATCAGGAACAAAACAAGGATGTACATTATCACCATACCTATTCAATATAGTTCTGGAAATATTAGCCAGAGCAATCAGACAAAAAAAGAGAGAAAAAGAAATAAAGAAAGCAAAGGAGGAAGTTAAATTATCACTATTTAAAGGTGACATGACACTCTATATAGAAGGTCTCCAAAACTCCATTAAAAGACTACTAGAGTTAATAAACAAGTTCCGCAGTGTAGCTGGATAAAGTCAACATTCAAAAATAAGTAGCATTCCTGTACACAAAGAAAAAATGAAGTGAGTGAGAAGTTATGGAAATATTGCCTTTCACAATACATCTAAAAAAATGAAATACTTAGGAATCAACCTAAAGAGGAATGTAAAAGACCTATATGCTGAAAATTATACTACTCTAAAAAGGAGATTGAAGGAGATATTAGAAAATGGAAAGATCTTCCTTGTTCTTGGTTAGGAAGAACCACCATAATGAAAATTGCCATACTCCCAAAAGTGTTATACAGATTTAAGGCAATCCCAATCAAAATACTATTAACATATCTCACAGATCTAGAGAAAACACTCTAAAATTCATTTGGAAACAGAAGAAAACTACAATAGCAAAGGCAATTCTGGACAACAAAGGCAAGGCAAGAGACATCTCAATTCCTGAGTTGAAATTATACTTCAAAGCTACAGTGATAAAATCAGCATGCACTGGCAAAGAAATAAACCTCAGAATCAGTGGAACAGATTAGAAGATGCAATCACAACTACAAAGACACTCAGACACCTTATATTTAACAAAGGGAACAGTAAACATGTTCACTGGAAGATGGATAGACTCTTTAAAAAATAGTGTTAGCGTAATTGGCTTTCCACATGCCAAAGACTGAAACTAGACCTGTGCCTATCACCATGCACTAAACTAAAGTCAAAATGGATCAAAGCTCAAAATATTAAAGCAAAAATACTAAATCTACCTAGGTTAAAGACAAGGTAGGTAGAAATCTTGGAGAGAGCCCAGCTGCCAGCATGGGAGTGAGCTGATACCACTGTGGTGTGTCCCTCAGAGTCTTTTAAAATACCCCAAGGGAGACTGGAAAAAAGATGCCGATTGATAGGTAGCACAATAGAGAGCCTCTCTGAGAAAAACAACTCAGATGCTAGAATTTAACACCATGGAGAAGACCAGACAAAAGGAGAGGAATTCTCACAACCCAGGAAGAAAGTGAGGAAAAAGAAAAAGAAAAAAATTAAAAAGAAGAAGTGTATATGGGGTCCTGGAGCTGGGCATGCTCTCATCACTGTGCTGGGTGCATCTTAGAGCTGGGGGACTCACGATTGAGCTGAGGTTGTAGCCTGATGAGAGCAGGGTTTGGTGAGCCCAAGACCCCTTGGGGGAGGAGGCACTGCAAAAGGGAATGGAACCAGTGGATTGAGCTGCATGGGCTCTGGTGAGTGCTGAGAACTAGGTTCTCAGAGCAGGATGACCGGCTAGATGACATCTTGGAGTTGGGCAGGATAGGCTTGAATTGACAACTGAAGGGGTGTCAATCAGTGGCTCCTAGCCCAAAGAGCATTGGTAGGATCTACTTAGGCTGGGCCATGCCCTTGGTCAGGACAGAATAGCCAGGGACAAGGCTCTCCTGAACCTGTGACATCCACAAGGCATACACTAATATGCTGAAGACACTCAATGGTTGACTGGCTTAGAGGGGAGGGGATAGCCCACATCACCCCTTTGTGCACCTCACAGATCAAACAGCAAACTGGAGAGATCAGCAATCCCCTAGCCAGTATGCTTTAGAAAAACTGTAAGCAATACAAAAAGGTCCTGAGACTCCACCATTCACCTGTCTGAAAGAAACCAGAAACATGACAAGACAGAGAAACAACAAAAAGCCTCCAACCACCAACACAGGGAAAATAAGTCCAGGAGAGGTAAATACAGAGCACATTGAGGGCAGCAAACATGCAATATCAGACACGGCCTCATTGGAAATAAAGAAATACTTCTGTGACCTCACTGACAAATTTAAATCTGAAATTGTAATTCAAGTGAAGCAAGATATAAGAAGATTAATGAAAGAATTGCTGGGTACTCCTGAAGAAGACACAAATGGAAGAATGGAGGAAGCCAGAGAAAGGAGAGAAGCCTTTGATGAAGAATATAAACAAAATCTAGAATACATAAAACAGACCCAAAGAGAATCTCAGGAAATTAAAAACTTCATTGAAAGCTGGCAAAGCTTCTTAACAGAAACTAAAGACAGACTTTCAAAACTTGAAGATAGGTTTGCATTATATGATCGTGAAAGGAAGGATCTCTTAAAAATAACAAGGAACCAGGAAGTAACAATATAAAGGCTAGAAAACAACAAGAGGATTTATAACATAAGAATAAAAAATGTGAATGAAGATGCAGGGACAAATACAAATGAAGAAAAAAAGGCTATTCACAGAAATAATTCAGGAAAACTTCCCAAGCATAGGAAACAGAAGTGATGTTCAGATATATCAGGCATACAGAACTCCAGCCAGCTACAACCAAAACAGATCTACACCCAGACATATAATAATCAGGATCCCAGAAATCCATCACAAGAACAGAATATTAAATGCAGTCAAAGAAAAGAAACAGGTCGCCTATAAAGGAAAACTCATTGAAGTCACAGCAGACTTCCCAATGCAAGCTATCAAATCAAAAGGAGCATGGAGCAAAATATTCCAAGGCCTAAAAGAAAATAACCTCCAACCCAGATTGATGTACACTGCAAAACTGTCTCTCAAAATTAATGGAGAGAAAAGATATTTCCAATCTTGGAAATGGAGAGGACAAGATTCAATAGAATACTCCATTTCCTATCTTGGAAATGGAGATGACAAGAGTCAATAGGATACCCATCCTGGTTTGATGATTAACTGCCTTTGAAGTCCTATAATGTCTCCAATGTTTGGTTTTTATTAATAATGCTATGTGCTGCTATGTTTAATTATACTATGCCTGACAATATCAACAATTTTATTGAAAATAACAAGAGACATCATAGTAACTACCGTAGATCACCTAGTATTATGGTTTTATATGTCCACATATAAAATCATTTCGTGCTTTTCTAGGAAATTGTTTTGTTGCCTTGTTTTGATTTGTTTTTCCCTCTAATACAGAAAGGATAGGTATACATGTAGAGAATTATACATGTGTAGAACTTCTAAACAGTTTACAAGAATTGATTATAGTTATTGTAAAAAAAAGAGGAAAAGAAAGTATTCTAAAGGATATAACTGTATATATATTTAAGTGTGTAGGGTTGATAACCATATTACTAAGTTTTGGTTGGATAAATGAACAAAACTAATTGCAGTCTCACTGTTTAAATGTCCACTTTTTATGCTTTACTTTTGTAACTTGAACAACTACTTCTCAGATGAAAATATGTAAATATAAGCTAGTGATTTCTTACTTTTTTTGAAATTATGTATTATTTCTACCCTCTATCTGTTTCCTTTTTTTCTTTAAATTAAAATAAAGAAATATCAGAGACAAAGGGGTTAGGCAGACAATTCATGAACACATTGCAAACCACATGGGAAATACTTCAAAGGATCAACAACTGTGATCACATCATATTAAAAAGTTTTCGTGGTCATTTCAAAAGAAATGACCATGAAACTGAAAAGAAATCCCACAGAATGGGAAAGAATTTTATATAGTAATTCTTTAGACAAAGGACTTATATCCAGAACACATAAAAAATTGAAAACCATCAAGCTCCTCAAATACAAAGAAAGACCCTCTCCAAAAATAGGCATCTGAGATGAACACACTTTTCTCAGATGAAGATATACAAATGGCAAATAAACACATGAAGAAATGTTCACCATCACTGGTCATTTGAGAAATGCAAATTAAACAGCATGAGATTGGATCTCATTCCAGAGAGAATAGCTGCCATTAAGAAATCCACTGATAACAAATGTTAGTGAGGCCGTGGGGAAAAAGGAATACTTCTCCATTGTTGGTGGGAGTGTAGACTGATGCAGCCACTATGGAAATCACTATGGAGATTCCTCAAAAAACTAATATTGGATGTTCCATTCGATCCTGCTATTCTCCTCCTGGATATTTTCCCAGAAACCCTAAAGAAATTGTGTGCCAGCAATATATATGTACCCATGTATATAGCAGCATAATTTGTAATAGCTAAATCTTGGAAACAAACAAAATGCCCATCAACTTCACAGCAGATGAAAAAGATGTGGTGTTTTTATACAATGGAACATTATTCAGCTATTAAAAATGATGACCTTGAGGCTTTTATAGGTAAATGGAGATAACTTGAGACCCACTCATAAGTGAAATAAATCAGACTCATATTTGTAAATATTGCATTGTATCTCTAGGGTAAAAAATAATAAAAACTGGAGGAATAATAAGATCCAAAATGTATAGGAGATGTTGTAATAAAGAAAGGGAAAAAAAGGGCTCTAAGGGATTAAGTTATACATATGTTTAACCATGAAAGATAGATAACCACACTACTAAGAATTTATTGGTTCATTAAACAGAATGTTTTGTACTGTCACTGTGTGATTGTCTGTGCACATTATAATGCTTTGATTTTGTAACCTGAACAACTATTTTTGAGATGACAATATGGAAATTATCAGCTAGTGATTTCTAGTTTTTTTAAATTTTGTAATAGTTCTACTCTTTTTTCTGTTTTGCTTTGTCTAAATAAAAAAGAAAAATATTTACCTAAAAGTGTTACTACTCTAAAGGTCTACATGCTTAAGTAGTGAATATGATTTGCAGTCTTATCCAAGTGAATACTTCTCAGCACCACAACCAAGTAACCAGAACAAACAAACAAATAAACAACACACACACACACTCACACACAAACACACACACACACACACACAAACAAAACAAAACAAAACAAAAAAGAGACCTGGACGTTATTTCTTTGTAATGAGCAACTGGATTAACAGGGTCTTCATTCCATGCAGTTCCATCCCTCATGGGGTCTCAGTCACATTCAGTGACTTGTCATCCTCTGAATGGAGGCACAGGAATGGGAAAAATGCACTGAATATGGAGAGACACACCTGACAGACACACGTGTTACTGGAAAGGATATACAGGACTACTGTTCTTGTAGGCTTGCGTAGAACCTGGTCACATGGCCCTATCTCACTTACAAAGACATGCAGTTTCCACTTGTGACCAGAGGAAAACACGGATTTTGGTGAACCTTTCATGGTTCGTCACAGGCTAAACTTGCTGGTCCTCAAATACCACCTACTTCTTTTGTGTCATAAGCATACACAACTCCTCCAAGAAAAAGCTCCTACCCTAACCCTAACCCTAACCTTAATGCTAACTCTAACCCTAACCCTAAGCACTCTATCTGTAGCAGTAAAACATGAGATAAAATAAGGAAGAATTAGACAAAAATAAAAACAATACTTCTTCTTGTCATTCTTCAAGTAGTAATGACTCACAAATTTCTTTGTAAATTAGGAGGCAGAAGAAGTACAATTGAGTCAAACAGTACTGGAAGACAGAAAGATTATGACACATAGTTTGCTAAATATGTATGATAGCCATAGATGATAGATGATAGGTAGATGATTGATTGATTGATAGATAATTAAATACACAGATAGATAGAGAGATGATAGATCAGTTTAAGTGGTGCTGTGTGTGTGTGTGTGTGTGTGTGTGTGTGTGTGTGTTTGTAGGTCATCTGTGAGTATGCTGTATTTCTGTCTTGGTCTTCAATATCCAAAGTGGGAGGAGCATCAGTTGGGCATTGCACTTCATCTCCAGAAACTCCTCATGTAGCTAATCTGTAAGAAACTGAATGTTTGACTCCATCACATGAAACTAACATGACCAGGGCTGCCTTCAATGATATTTTCTTAGTTAATGTTGGCTTGTTTTGAGCAACCAATTATTTAAATCCTCAGAGTTTCAGTCTGTCAGTGACAATTGGGACTGGTATATTTGTAGTACAAACTTGACTGTGGTGTAAAATTGAATTGACTTATAATTTCCTTAGAACAATGCCCAATAGCTTAGTAACTGTTGGTGCACATGGAAATGTATTACCAAACAATCATCATTATTTTCATCAGTAACAACACTCCTATAATTGTTTCAGCAAGAGTCTTCACATAGCTACTATTTTTTTATTTTTTTAAATTATTTTTATTGAAGGAGAAACAAAAGCATGTAAAGGGTAGAGATAATACAGAATTTCCAAAAAAAGATAAACATTAAGAAATCACTAGTTGATAAGTTACATATTGCCCTCTTAGAAATAGTTGTTCAAGTTACAAAATTAAAGCATACAAAGTAGATATTCAAACAATGAGAGAGTAAATAGCTATGCATGCATGAATCTCTACATGTATTTCTATCTTTTCTGTATTAGAGGGGAAAACAAAACATAGCAAGACAAAACAAAACAAATTCCTACAAAAACATGAGACCAAAAAGGGATATAAAACCACAGTACAAGGTGATCTACAATGATTGCTGTGTTGTTTCTTTTTATATTCAATAGTATTGTCTATATCATCAGGCATAAATCAATATAGCAGCATAATTGAATATAGAAGTACATAACAATATTAGTAAAAATAAAACATTGTAGACAGTATAAAACTTCAAAGGCAGGTAGTAATCAAATAAGAGTGGATATTCTAGTGAATCCTGTCATCTTAAATGCAGTTGCCTATACTCTCAGACTTGATACTATCAATCATAACAGCTTTGAATAAAATCTATTGATACAAAATAGGGATCCAACAAACCAGATTTGATTACAATCAGTCATGGTAAAACAGTGTAGGTTTTACAGAGCTTTAGATTAACTTAATAGGAAATTAAGGATGATTACTCTATTATATCCTGTTATTTTGGGGATTACTGTCTATGCCCTCAAATCTAGTACAGGTAGAATGTCTGGAACACAATATAATACATCTAAGCAGAATAGTGTGAGTAGTGTGGGTTTTAAATCCTGGTGCACTATTAACAATATAGTGTATCAAGGCCATCTATGTTAGAGATTCTAGCCATTCTTCTCTGTCTCATTTCTGCTATGCTGTTTTTCTGCCTTTGTTTGTCTACTTTTCTCCTTCATTCTACTGCCTGCCCCACTCATTGAGGCCTTTCTGCCACTGTTCCTAAAATGCCAGTAATTTTTCCTCTCTCTCTAGAATGTCCTTCAGTATTCTCTGTAGGGTTGGATTGGTGGTCACAAACTCCCCCAGTTCCTCTTTGTCATGGCAGAATCTTGTTTCTCCATTAATTTCTAGTGACAGTTTTGCAGGGTACATCAATTTGGGCTGGAGGTTATTTTCTTTCAGGGCTTGGAATACTTGGCTCCAAGCTCTTCTTGATCTGATGGTCTGTGTTGAGAAGTTAGCCGTGATCCTGCTGGGCTTACATTTATAGGTAATCTGTTTCTTTCTCTGACAGCTTTTAATATTCTGTTTTTATACTTAATTTCTGGTATCTTGATTATTACATGTCTGGGTGTAGCTCTGTTTTGGTAGTAGGTGGCTGGAGTTCTATATGCCTCACATAACCAAATGCCATTTTCTTTTCCCATGCTTGGGAAGTTTTCCTTAATTATTTCCATGAATAGCCTGTATTCCTGCTTCTTCATTCACATTTCTTATCCTTAAACTGTAGATTCTCTTGTCATCTTCTAGCCTTTGTATTGTTACTGCCTGTTTCCTTGTTATTTTTAAGAGATCTTTCCTTTCATGTCACACATTGCAAACTTGGCTTCAAGTTTTGATAGTCTATCCTAGTTTCTTTTAAGGCATTTTGCCATCTTTCAATGGAGTTTTTATTTCCTGGTAGTCTCTTTGAATCTGCTTCATGTATTCTATATTTCCTTTATATTCTTTATCGAATGTTTCTCTCCTTTTTTTGTGTTCCTCCCTTCTTCCATCTGTATCTTCCTGAGACATGCTTAGCATTTCTTCTATTACTTTCCTCATATCATGCTTTATCTGATTTAATATTTCAGTTTTGAGCTCTTCCACAAGGTTCCAAAGATATCTCTTAATGTCCATTGAAACCATGTCTGATGTTGCATGTTTGCTGCCCTCAGTCTCCCTTGTTTTTCCCTCTCCTGGACCAGTGCTCTCAGGGTTCTGGTCTGGGGGCCTCCTCTTGCCTCTCTCTCCTGTCATGGTCCTGGCTTCCTCCACACAGGTTACAGTGCAGGTCCCAGCTCCCTTCCCTGTTGGCCACATTTCCTCTGAAGCACTCTGGCAAGGGAACTCTTCCCTCTCTTGCCTGCTCTTATCACTGATGTGTAAGCAGGGGCTGCATATGCCTGCCCCTCCCCACCCAGCCAGCCAAACTTCAGGGGACTTCATATGGTTAGTGCTTGCTAGGCACAGGGAGGGAGCAA
Organism: Hydrochoerus hydrochaeris; assembly: GCA_004027455.1. Lineage (NCBI taxonomy): Eukaryota > Metazoa > Chordata > Mammalia > Rodentia > Hydrochaeridae > Hydrochoerus > Hydrochoerus hydrochaeris. The sequence goes on along the minus strand of PVLA01012848.1, from coordinate 26,549 downwards.
CCAACTGAAGTCACTGTCACTCGCAGTTCAGGCTCCTCTTGTCTGATTCCAACATGTCACCCATTTGGTTGCCCCCTTTCCCTGGCAGGGTTCTCATTCCCAGTACTGACTGTAGGTTAATGAAGGTCCCTTTTCTGGCTCCACTCTCCATTGGGCTCACCAACCCCTGACTTCAGCCCTGCTGTGGTTCCTGTGAGTGGCAGAGGGATCAAGTTTGGGTGGCTTTGCCAGCTGGTGAGGATTCAGGCCATTGCAAACTTGGTGGGTTGCTGTGAACAAAAATGCCCTCTCCCATAACTTTTAGCTGTTTCAGTTGTAGTCCTGAAGTATTTGATGAGCTTTTTTATGTTTTAATTTCTTCCTGTGTCAAGAGGATCCATCTCCCTCTGTCTCGGTCTCTCCAGGGTATTTTATTCTGGCAAATGAGTTGTTTCTCCCAGGAGGCTTTCTCTTTTGTTGCTCACTGATTGGCCATCTTGACTTCTCTTGATAGCTATTTTGACAAAAGGATTTTCATTTTACTTTGCATTTTAATTTATGTTCCTTTTAAAATTTTTATATTCATAATTTTATATTACTAAGATTCAAACGAAGAGTTTTCACACTGAACTACAACCATAACCATTTTTAACATTTTTAATCATGAGACATGATCTCCCCAAGTTTCCCAGGTTTTGTGCAACCTGACATCCTCCTGCTTCATCATCACAGAATTCTTGGGTTTCATGCTTGTAGCATTAGGAAAAAACACTTTTACCTTTGTTACTTTTTAATTTTCTAATTAACCTCTCTTTTCTGTGTGATAGTACATATATAGAGCTTTTGGGTATTGGTGGAATATGTTGTGTAAAATTATGCTATCCATTAATGTAAGTAGTAAATAAGAAAGAGGAGAAAATGATGAACAAAGAAATCACATGATCTATCAGTTCTATATGTATGCAATCACCTTGCTATAACAAACCACAAACCTTCTCAACCTGAGCCTACTAGTTCAGAAACTTTCAAATGAGGACTATGGGAATTCTTCCTAGTGGTCCCAAGTGTCTACAAAGGAAAAAAGAATGGAATGAGGAGAATCTCTTATACTTTACAAAATATGAAACAACACCTGACTTTGAATTACAAATACTCTTGTATTAGATTTTAAGCCCTTTGAGGACTGAAGTGAGTTTCAGTGATTATCTCCAGTAACAGTACTTTCCACAATAAAGCTTTTATTAGATTGTGGATAGCAGCCTTAGAGGTCAGACTTGTGCAATGATTTGCATGTATTGACCAGGATGACATAAATTGAGTTCACATTGCTGAGAATGTCCTATGTAGTCACTCAGCATTTATTGCTCCTGAACAAGAGTGGAATTCTCACTGTAAATATGACAAAGTCCTGATAATAGTGATCAAATCTGTGATAAAAGGCTACAGGAGAAGGCAAGGAAAGTCTCCTAGTGACAGGCTTTTGAGATCATATAAATTTTGGAGAGCTTCAGGGGATATTCAGCCTGCTTGTTAGAAGGCTTTTGACTTTCTCAGAGTCCAGAAAAATTTCTCCTAAGCAAGTTGTCAATGCAAGTTTTCTCCCAGATTTCCTGAACCTCAGGGAGGATCTTTTATCAGTAGTACTGTTCCAGCCATCTGCTGTGTCCTTATAGGAATGTCCTTCTCCCATCCTACCTCCAAGTTGTCTCACACTCATCTCCAAAGGGCTCATGAGCAACTCCCTGCTCCCTACTTACCTGTAGCCAGCTCTGCAGCAGACACAGTCATACCAACAAAAACTAGGGCATCACCCTGCCTGCAGAGGGTCTCACTCAGAGGTAAAGTTTCAGATGTCATAAGACCAAGGCACAACAACAGCAGATCCTCACAAATTTGAATAATGACTCATGATTTTAAGCCAAAGTCTGTCATACAGAGCTGCCAAATGTGTCTGAATTCGGGGTGACAGTCCCAGCTAAGTTCCTTGTTGAATCACTTGAACTTCAACTGAGCTTCCCACATGATGATGTTTTGTATTGAAAAAGAATTCTTTATTCCTTAAACTCTTTTGTCAATGGTGTTGTTTGGTGATAAGTCATTTATGAATCTGTTTTCCCCAGATTTGGGCTCTACAAAGCATTGCAAATACTAAGCAAGTAGATTTTATGGTTGGCTTGCCAGGAAAACATTCTGTATTAGTTTAAATTACTGCTCTCCTATACAATGTTGAGAGAACTGAAGCAAGATCCCTAACTTTGAGCAACTTCCTTATCTTCAGAGAGTAAAAATCACATTTCAGATTGGCCCTCGGAGAGAGGTGAGTTGGTCCTTATTTCTCTTCCGTGATGAAATCTGAGGCTACACCATGGGAGGAATGGCCAGGAAGAGGCAGGGGAAGGCAGGAACTATTAGAGCTAATGGAAGGGAAGCACAAATGTCAGGTACCTCTGGCTACGGCCTTAGAGAGGGCATCCTGTGAGTCAGTTTTTCATTTTTCCAGCCAAGTCACTAAGAAAAACAACTTAGGGAGGGAAGATTTATTTTGTTTTGTCATTTCAAAAGATTCAGCCCATGGTGAGCTGGCTCTACTATTTTTAGGCCTGTGAAATGGAAGAACTATCAAGAGAAAAGGGTGCATTGGATGAAAGCAATTCCCCTCCTGTCAGTAGAAAGGAGAGAGGAAAAGAGCCCAAGAGGAAGGGGCTGGTGATAGGATAAAGTTCTGAAGGTCATTCTCCCAAGAGCCTCTACTTTCAACTAAGCCCCATCTCCTAAATTTCCATTATGTCCCCAAAGTGTAATCACATTGTTAATCAGTGAGTGGATCATATCACTAATGAAGAGATAGCCCTAGTGATTCAGTTACCTTCTGAAAGCCTACTTCTGAACACATGAGACTTTGGGGGAAGATTTTAGTTTAAACCACAGCAGGCACTCTGTAGAGCTAATGCCCATTGCCTGGCTGGCCCCCCAACTATCCCCTATAGCATTCCTGAGGCAGGTTCTAGTGCTTACAAAGTATATATTAATATATACTAAATAAATATATGAAAAATTCTTCTTAAATTTAAATAGTAAAACTATTCAAATTACTTTATTTAAAAAGGCCTCCAAATAATCACTCTGGATGAAAGTAAGGATGGAATAAACTAAAGCTTGTGGGACCAGTCTGGAGACAGACCTAGAGGGAAAAGAACCTGCAGAAAGGAAAGTAGAAAAAGCATCTGGAAAGGCAGAGGTGAGGTAAGCCAAATCTCATATTTTGAATCTCATGTTTTGAAAAAGACAAAAGAGATTTTTGGAGCTTAACATATGTGAATAAATCTTTTCACATGACCTCAACCCAGAACTATTGTCTACCAGTCACACTGCCCAAATATGTGAAAAAATGGAAAAAAGGAACACATAGCAATAAATCTTCTTCAATAGTATGAACAGTGATCACTAGTAACAACCGTAAAAGCCACAGTAATCACCAATGATGACTCATCAAGAAATTATGGGCAAAATAATTAAAAGAATGCTAGAGGTAATAAACAAGTTCAGCAGTGTAGCTGGATACAAAGTCAATGCTTAAAAATCAATACCATTCCTATACACAAACAAAAAAACTCACTGAGAGAGAAATTATGGAAATATCGCCCTTTACAATAACATGTAAAAAAAATGAAATACTTAGGAATCATCCTAACTAAAAATGTAAAAGACCTATATGCTGAAAATTATACTATGCTGAAAAAGGAGTTTGAACAGGATATTAGAAAATGGAAGGACATACTTTGCTCTTTGTTGGGAAGAACCAACATTGTGAAAATGGCCATACTCCCAAAACTGTTATACAGATTTAAAGCAATCCCAATCAAAATACCATTGACATATCTCACAGATCTAGAGAACACACTACTAAAATTCATTTGGAAACAGAAGAAACCTAGAATAGCAAAGGCAATTCTAGGCAACAAAAGCAAGGCAGGAGGCATCTCAATTCCTGAGTTGGAACAGTACTATAAAGCCATAGTGATAAAATCATCTTGGTACTGGCAAAGAAATAGACCTGCGGATCAATGGAACAGATTAGAAGATGCAAGCACAACTACAAAGACACTCAGCCACCTGATATTTGACAAAGGGGCTAAATATGTCCACTGGATAAAAGATAGTCTCTTTAATAAATGGTGTTGGAAAAATTGGCTCTCTACATGCCCAAGACTGAAACTAGATCCATGCATATCACCATGCACAAAACTAAAGTCTAAATGGATCAAAGACCTCAATGTTAAAACAGAAACACTAAATCTACTGGAAGACAAGGTAGATAGAAGTCTTGGAGACATAGGGGTAGGCAGAGAATTCATGAACCAAACGCAAACTGCATGGGAAACACTTCAAAGAATCAACAAATGGGATCTCACATTATTGAAAAGTTTCTGCACTTCAAAGGAAATCATCAACAGAGTGAAAAGAAAACCAACAGAGTGGGAAAAAATTTTAACCAGCAACCCCCCAAAGAACTTGTGTCCAGAAGATATAAAGAATTGAAAAACATCAAGCCCCCCAAATTCAAAGACCCTCTCCAAAAATGGGCATCTGAGATGCACACAGAGTTCTCAGAGGAAGATATACAAATGGCAAATAAATACAAGAAATGTTCACCATCACTGGTCATTCGAGAAATGCGAATTAAAACAGCATTGAGATTTCACCTTACTCCAGAAAGAATAGCTGCCATCAAGAAATCAACTGATAATAAATGGTGGCGAGGCTGTGGGGAAAAAGGAACACTGCTCCACTATTGGTGGGAATGTAGACTGGTGCAACCATTATGGAAATCCATATGGAGAATTCTCAGAAGACTAAGATTGGAAGCCCCATTCAATCCAGCTATCCCCTCCTGGGTATTTTCCCCAAATAACTGAAAAGTTCATATCACAGTGATATATGTGCACCCATGTTCATAGCTGCACAATCTGTGATAGCTAAATCCTGGAAACAACCAAGATGCCCATCAACTACAGAGTGGATGAAAAAGATGTGGCATTTTTATACAATGGAATATTACTCAGCTATAAAAAAGGATGATCTTGAGGCCTTCATAGGCAAATGGAGACAAGTTGAGACTATCCTCATTAGTGAAATAAATAAGAATCATATTTATAAATATATTGTGTCTCTAGTGTAAAAAGTAAATAAGAACTACAAGAGTAATAAAACCAAAATGTTTAATTGCTATTGTAAAAAAGAGAGGAAAAGAACGTGCTTTAAAGGATATAACTGCATGTATGTTTGAGTGTGTAAAATAGATGGCCATATTGCTGAATCTTTGTTGGATCTTTGTGCAGAACTGTTTGTATTCTGACTGTTTGAATATTTACTATGTACCCTTTAACTTTGTAACTTGAACAACTACATCCAGGATGACAGTACTGATTTCTTAATGGGGATTGTTCTCATTCTCCTTTTTCTTTCTTTCTTTTAGAATTCTGTATTATTGCTACCCTTTTTTTCCCCTTCTGTTTAAATAAAATTTTAAAAATGTATAATTGCTATTGTAAAAAAAAAAGAGGAAATAGGAAGCACTATAAAAGATATAGCTGCATGTATGTTTAGGTGTGTGGGATTGATGACCATATTTCTAGGTTCTTGTTGGATTGTTGAACAGATCTATTTGAACTCTCACTGCTTGAATGTCCATTTTATGTTCTTTAAATCTGTAACTTGAATAACTATTTCTAAAAGAACAATATGTAATTTATCAGCTAGTAATTTCTTACTGTTTATCTTCTTTTCTTGAAATTCTGTAATATTTCTACATTTTTCTTGGTTTTTTTCTCTTTAAATAAAAAAAAAAGAAATTATGGGCAAAGTGAATGATGAATAGCAATGACCTAATTATGAATAAATTTGTCTAAATTTTTACAAAAGCATTCATGGGTTCTCTGTAATAACAAGATCAGTATGTAATGTACTAATTAAGAAATCAGATATACTAGTCCTTTAAATGACTAGATAAAAAAGTTATGTAGAAACTGGATGTTTCAGAAGTACAATAGGAAGCAAAATGTATATGTCTTTCAAAAGCTGAAGAAGTACATAGAGATTAGGTAGGAATCATGCTGGGAGGGAGGACATGGTACAGCATGTTGAAGGACCATGAGGAAGACTTGGTCCAGAGGACAGGACTTGGAGATCTAAAGCACCGAGTCAGAGAATCCTGATGAGTCCAAAGTAACCACAGCGCTGCAGGGTTTATTGACTTCAACCTCACCCTCAAAGCCTGTGTGTTCTTCCTTTGCAGAAACACAGCATATGGAAATTGACCGTGATAATCACTCTTTTTTAAAAAATTTTATTTAAAGAGAAAAAAAAACAGAAAAAGGGGTAGAAACAATACAGAATCTCAGAGAAAAAAAAGCAGTAAGAAGCCACTAGTTGATAAATTACATACTGTCTTCTTAGACCTAGTTGTTAAAGTTACAAAATTAAAGCATACAAAGTGGACATTCAAATAGTGAAACTGCAAAGAAGTTCAATGGTCCACTAACAACTTAGCAACATGGTTATCAATCCTACACACTCAAACATACATGCAGCCATATCCTCTAGAGCATTTTCTTTTCTTCTTTTTACTTTTTAAGTCCATTATCTGCTTAGTTGTATCCTGTTTCGGGTTGCTCAGTACCTTACTGACTTGTTTTGTTGTTATATACTTTTAATCACCTTATATAATTCTGTTGCCTTGTTTTTGAGTTTCTCCTCATCTATGATCCATGGGTCAGCTTTGGTGGAGCTGGGAGATTTTTAGAGGTATTTTGTTACTTTCTTATCTACTTTTTTTTTGAAGGTAGCAAAATATAGCAGAACAAGTCAGAACAAACCCATGTGACCGCACTGCAATAAAACTACCACAGACCCTCAGAGCAGGTCACCAGGACACAAGCAATGGGCACAATAGTACAGCCCATTTTGTTCACATTAGCTGTTCTTTCAATCAAACAGAGGAAAATGGAAGGAAATATCGAACTTTTAAAAACAGAATATTGAATAAAGCAGTACCATTAATCAAAACTGAGCAAAATAGTGATAAAAATATTTGCCTTCAAAGAGATGGTAGAAGAAAATCCCCCTTACTTGTCAAGCTGTATGCATTCAACCTCCAAAAACATACTCAGACCGCGGGTGCCTACTGACTAACGGGGGTGGGGGATAGATCAATGTCTGATTCTTAGCCCGCGCACCAGCAGGGCCTTAGCTGCTTACCAGGGCAGCCCGTAGGCTGCCTGTTCTCCCAGCACCCGAAGTTCCAACATGATGCTGAGCTTAGGAGTTGCTGATAGTTCTCACCCTGGTGTGCCAGTGGTTTGCCAGGCCACTAGCTGCTCACCAGGGTGGTGAGTAGGCCACCCTTTCTCCAGCACCCAAAGTTCCAACATGATGCAGAGTTCAAGAGTGATAATCACTCTTGAGTATTCATATGTCTTTAATTGCAAAAAAAAATTTAACTAGAGTGTGTTCATTGCTACATGAAATCATTAGTGACTGTTAAAAGGAGCTTTGATACTAAGGGAGCAGGCTCAGGAGGAAGGTGTTTTAGGAGGAGAAGGGCCAGGAATTTAGTTATATAGAAAAGGAATGTGGACCAGTCATTGGTGCACATGGTGTGAGGGGATGTGGGAAGAGTGCTGGCCTATTCATTCAAGAGTCTCCCAAGTTACCATTTGAATCCACCTGTTCTCAAAATGGGACATGGCCTTGAAACTGCTAAGTGAAGCACAGCTCTAGTGAAGGCAAGCTACCCACTGAGCACACACCCAGGAACAGGGTCTCAGAGCAGGGCATTGCAGGCATCAGCATTCTTATCAAGTCATTTTTAGAGTTCAGATGAATTACATTTAGGTAGTTAACTACTTAGAGCTGCCAGAAGTAGAAGGTTCTGTTTTCCAATTCCAATAGGCTTTGTGTCACAAATTCCCTGAGAAAAATGATGCAATGGAAGAAAATTTTATTTTGGTTCATGGTTTCAGAAATGTCAGTCCATAGTCACTGGGCTCCACTGATTTTGGTCTGTGGTGAGGTCGAACACCATGGATGAGTGATTGGTGGAGTAGAACTGCTCACCTCCTCACAGCCAGGAGTCAGAGTGACAGTGCTGGACTGAAGGGATTGAGGATAAGGTAGAATCCCCCAGGGGCCCCTTTCCTTTGAGTTACACCCTACCTCCTAAATTGCCATCACTTGCCAATAATTTTGTCAAATTATGGATTCCTTTGCTGAAAAGCTACAGTGTTCATGATCCACTATACTTCTAAAATCTCTACCACTGAGCACATGAACATTTGGGGAACACCAAAAACATTTTAAAAATGTAAAATATATGAGTTTTCTGCAATATAGCCACCCTCTTAAGGTATAGTAGTTTTAGGGAATCTGTAGAGTTGGCATGGTGAGATCAAAGGAGAGGTCAGATGTTGCTTTTGGAAAACTTGGACTTAGTGCAGAAGTCCAAATTACACTGATCTGTGTTACATCATTTACTCAATGGAAACAGTGAATGCTGGGTTATTTTGATGTTCTCTTTTTGTAAAATTATATTGAAATTTGCAAGAACAATATACTAATGGTGAAGGAAAAAGAAGGAAAGAAATGACTTTCTTTTTCTCTCAGAATTCTGTAAACAGCATGCTGATATGTGAATTTAAAACCATACTGGGGCAGTTCCTGCCATCAAGGACACCAGGAAGTGGACATTGTCTTCTCTTGGGATGGCTCCCCTGCCTCAGAGGATTCTTCTCTCATGCTTGCTCAGTGGCACTTCTTAGAAAACAATGGTTAGCTCAGCTGCAGAGGAGACTTTCCCCAGCAGTAAGTGCAGGGAACAATGCCCTAGTTAAGGGAGACAAATGCTCATCTATTGAACTATAGAATCTTTCTTTTAGTTTCTCAGTATTTTCTTTGACACACTTTTAACACAGCTTTGATCTGCTCTTAATGTTTTCTTTAAGACTGAATCCCAAATGATTTCAAGTTGTCCTGCAAGCCACAGCCTGTACTTCTAGCTAATTGCTCTGCACCATGCCCAATTGTGCAGCAGTGCCAGGCCATAGGGATTTCTCCACAACACCCTCATCCTGCCAGAAGAAAAGCCCACAGAGAAGTGCAGTCAACCTCTACCAGCTCTCAGAACTATGAAATAAGAACAAATGTTTCATCATAAAACATGGCATCTGAATATTGCCACCAAGTTTGTTTGTGTGTTCTTACTTCTCCACATCGCTATGAGGTACAATATATCAAGTGATACTATCTGACAGTGAATTAGGCAAAAATTTCCATGATCTAGACAAAATGTTTTCTTTTAATGTCCTAAATAAATAATATGTTTTAGGGAGAAAGGCAAATTCATTTTGGGTATTTTGGGGATGTGGAGATGGCAAGGATCAAACTCGCAAACTCATGTTTGCCAGTCAGGCACTTGTGCCTGCTGAGCTATATCCCCAGCCTTGCTTTTTGTAGCAAGTATTTGGATGAAAGCAGGATAATGTAAAAACAGAGAAAATCTTAAATGTGGTGGTCACAGTGGCCACTTGCTATTTTAGTGACTGTCATGGTTTTAGTGTGAATTCTTTCACTGAGCCACAGCATATATAAAAATAGGGTTAAAAAGAGTATTTAATGATGTTCCCTGAAAAACAACATTAAGAATCATTTACTTCTCCCCTAATTGACTTAAGTTATTCAAACTTAGATTAACAATGGTTCATTAAATTGTTTTTACAAGTATGATTAACTCACATTCATTAGTCTAATTAATATTTTGAAGTTTTGTGTCCCCAAAAAGAACCAGAATTGATGAGTTTGTTTAATTTAAAATAGCTGGCACTTACAGAATCATTTCATTCCTAATCTTCCTGAAATATGTCTTTATCATTTCATATCTTTTCATTTCATCAATTTACTATTTACATTAGCATAAGAAAAACAGTATTTTACTGCATCCAATATGCAAGGACATGTGTACCTTATTCATTAATGGTATTTTGGAAAAATCCATTCATACATTTCATACAATTATAGTTTATCTTTTTCTTTCTGTTGACTGATTTCTGTCATATGACTGTAGCACATTTTAATATTCATTTCATGCTTTTAGAATTAATACTTCTTTGAGAAGAAGTCAAGATGGCCAACCAGTGAGCAACAAAATACAAAGCCTCCCAGGAGAAACAACTTATATACCAGAATAAAACATCCTGGAGAAATCCAGACAGAGGGAGATGGATCCTCTTGACACAGGAACAAATTAAAAGGTAAAAAGTTCACCAAATATGTCAGGACTACAACTGAAACAGCTAAAAATTATGGGAAATTATGAAAACAGTGTTTTCACTACAACCCGCCAAGTTTGCATGTGCCTGAATTTGTGTGAGCTTGAGTCTGTGCCAGGCAGAGCCGCCCAAACTTGTTCCCAACACCACTCACAGGAACCACAGCAGTGCTGAAGTCAGGGGTTGGTGAGCCCAATGGAGAGCAGATCTGCAAAGGAGCCTTCATTAATCCATGGTCAGTACTGGAAATGAGACAACCCCACAGAAAGGGTGCCACCAAATGGGCAACATGTTAGAACCAGGCAGGAGGAGCCTGAACTTGGAGCCACAGTGACTTCAGTTGGTTGCTCCCTCCCCAGAGCAGATTCATGGGATTTGCTTGGACTGGGCCACACCCCTGGCTGGGACCCAATAAGCCATCCCAATAAATTCCCTGCACCTAGCACACACTAACCTATGAAGGCCTCTGAAGTTTGGCTGGCCTGGTGGGGAGGGGCAGGCATATGCAGCTGATGCTTACACCTCAGTAAAAAGAGCAGGCAGGAAAGGGCAGAGTTCCCTCACCAGCGTGCTTTGGAGGAACCATGGCTGACTGGTAAGGGGGCTGAGACCTCCACTGTACACTTCTGTGGATGAAGCCAGGACCATGACAGGAGAAAGAGGCAAGAGGAGGCCCCCAGACCACAACCCTGAGAGCACTGGTCCAGGAGAGGGAAAAACAAGGGAGACTGAGGGTGGAAAACACTCAACATCAGACATAGCTTCAATGGACATGAAGAGATATCTTCGGGACCTTGTAGATGAGCTCAAAACTGAAATATTAAATCAGGTAAAGCAAGATATGAGTAGAGTAATAGAAGAAATGCTAAGAATCTCTCAGGAAGATACAGATGGAAGAAGGGAGGAACACAAAAAAAAGGAGAGAAACATTCGATAAAGAATATAAAGAAAATATAGAATACATAAAGCAGATTCAAAGAGACTATGAGGAAATTAAAAACTCCATTGAAAGCTGGCAAAACTCCTTAAAAGAAACTAAGGATAGACTCTCAAAACTTGAAGACGAGTTGGCAATGTGTGATCATGAAAGGAAAGATCTCTTAAAAATAAAAAGGAAACAGTCAGTAACAATACAAAGGCTAGAAGATGACAAGAGAATCTACAATTTAAGAAAAAGAAATGTGAACAATGAAGCAGGAAATTAAACAGGTGAATTACAAAGGCTATTCATGGAAATAATTAAGGAAAACTTCTCAAGTATGGGAAAAGAAAATGACGTTCAGTTATGTGAGGCATACAGAGCTCCAGCCACCTACAACCAAAACAGAGCTACACCCAGACATATAATAATCAAGATACCAGAAATTCAATATAAAAACAGAATATTAAAAGCCATCAGAGAAAAGAAACAGATTACCTATAAATGTAAGCCCAGCAGGATCGCGGCTGACTTCTTGACACAGACCATCCAGCATATTAAGAAGAGCTTGGAGCAAAGTATTCCAAGCCCTGAAAGAAAATAACCTCCAGCCCAAATTGATGTACCCTGCAAAACTGTCACTAGAAATTAATGGAGAAACAAGATGCTGCCATGACAAAGAGGAATTGGGAGGGTTTGTGACCACCAATCCAACCCTACAGAGAGTACTGAAGGACATTCTAGAGAGGGAAAAAAAATACTAGGATTTTAGGAATAGTGGCAAAAAGGCCTCAATGAGTGGGGCAGGCAGTAGAATGAAGGAGAAAAGTAGACAAACAAAGGCAGAAAAATAGCATAGCAGAAATGAGACAGAGAAGAATGGCTAGAATCTCTAACATAGATGGCCTTGATACATTATATTGTTAATAGTGCACCAGAATTTAAAACCCACATTACTCACACTACTCTGCTTAGATGAATTATATTCTGTTTCAGTCATTCTACCTGTACTAGATTTGAGGGCACAGACAGTTATCCCAAAAATAACAGGATATAGTACAGTAACCATCCTTAATTTACTATTAACTTAATCTAAAGCCCTGTAGAACATGCACTGTTTTACCTGATTGTAACCGAATCTGGTTTGTTATATCACTGTTTTACATTGATAGATTTTATTCAAAGCTGTTATGATTGATAGTGTCAAGTCTGAGAGTATAGATAACTGTACTTAAGATGACAAGATTCACTAGAATATCCACTATGGTTTGATTACTACCTGCCTTTGAAGTTTTATACTGTCTACAATGTTTTATTTTTACTAATATTGTTATGTGCTGCTATATTCAATTATACTGCTATATTGAATTATGCTTGATGATATAGACAATTTTATTGAAGATAATAAGAAACAACACAGTAATCATTGTAAATCACTTTGTACTGTGGTTTTATATGCCTTTCTGGTTTCATGTTTTTATAGGATTTTGTTTTATTTTGTCTTGCTATGTTTCATTTTTCTCTCTAATACAGAAAGGATAGAAATATATGTAGAGACTCATGTATGCATAGCTGTTTACACTCTCACTGTTTGACTATCTACTTTGTATGCTTTAATTTTGTAACTTGAACAACTATTATTAAAAGGACAATATATAATTTATCAACTAGTGATTTCTTATTGTTTATCTTTTTTTTGAAATTCTGTATTATGTCTATCCTTTACATGCTTTTGTTTCTCTTTAAATAATAAAAAGATAGAATTAATACTTCTTTGAAAAATTTTGTACACATTGCCTGGTACTCATATGCAAATATTGTTCCTTTATATATATGGATGGATGAATGGAATTTGGGGTTATAATAGATGTGGGTATTAAATTTTACAAATCATTGTTATATCTTGTGAAGTAGTTGTACTCACATGTGTCCCAAGTGCTTATACTATTTCATACTCTACTAGCAATCCAAAAATATCTCACTAATCCACATTTCCTTCAACATTTAACATTACTGGAATTGATGATTTTTACCAATTAAAAAGTACAAAATAGTATTTCATGTTCCTCATGTGTTAATTTTTTATTTAAAATATTTTTTGCTTACACATGCAAAGGAGTTTCTTGCATAGCTATAGGACTTGATACTGAAATATCATTCATTGAATGCTTGTATAAAATTAACCTGCAGACTGTGCTCCTGTATTTTATTTTGAACTATTTTTACAATTTCTGTAACAATTACAAAGATATTCAAGGTTTAAATTCCTTCTAGAGGAAAGTTTTTAAGTTCAAATTTTAATTTTATTTTGAAATTATGTCCAAATACTTGACTTGGAAAACTTGAGGAAACATCTGGAATGAAACACTCTTAATGGAATATTCTTAATGTTCTAGGCCCCTTTTTCTCTCTACTTTTTATAAGATACTCTTTTCCTGTCATTGTAAAGTATGCATAACTGCATTGCCCATTTATAAGTCATTGTATGCTGGCTAGCCTGCAGGGAAAAAGAAATCCCTCTAAATTTTTGATGGGAAGGTAAATTAGTAAAATCACTATGGAAATCAATGTGAAGATTCCTTTAAAAATTAAAAACAGAAATTCCATTGGACTCAGCTATTCTTCTTGTAGGTATCTTGCCTAAAATGTTAAAGACATCATATTATGGTAATACAACCATACTAATGTTTACAGCAGTGCAACACACATAGCTAAGTCTTGGAAGTGGCTTTTATGTCCATCAGCAGATAAACAGGAAAAGAAAATGTAACATGATACATGGTGGAGTGCTACCCTCCCATAAAAAAGATAAACCTAAGTCATTTGTAGAAAATGGATGCACTGTGAGACCATAATGTTCAGTGAAATAAATCAGACACACAACCTTAAATGCAAATTTACTTCCTTTAAATGAAAAATTCAAATACACAAACAACAACAACAAAAAGATAGGTAGCAGGAAATAGGGAGTTATGTCTTTCTCAGATGGGAAGGTGTCTAAGAGATGGATAAGGTTAGGGAGGAGCAGAAAAAAATAGGGTAGAAAGAGAATTCAGATGTGCTGCATGCATGGACCAGCTCCAAGAAGAAATGTAAGTGTTATTGGCTATAAACACATACTAAAAGAAATTCATCTTTAAATTTACAATTCAGTGGCATTAAGCAAATTCAAAGTGCCATGTGACAATAACTGGACTCCTTGTAGAACATTTTCTACCTTCCCAGACAGAAAATCTGTACCTATTCAGGAAAAACTTCAGTCCCTCTGCCCATTCATTGGTAATCTCCAAACTATTTCCTTTTAGGAACTTGTCTCATATAAGAGAAATGATGACAATAAAATATATATATATATATATATATATATATATATATATATATATATATATTTCTAGGTGAAGGAGGGGGAAAAAAGTGCATTTGTAAATCCTGGGGCCTGAAAAATGACTGACAGTGCCAGCTCCCTGGGTTTAATTTCTGCGATACGTCCCCAAATACAGTAATGGATAGGTTAGAAACCAAAAAATGCAGGCACAGTACATCCCAGCAAAGGATTTCTCTCTCATGTACTAGGACCACGGAAACAGTTACCAAGATAGAGGAAAAGTCTAAATAAAAACTGCTGTACCACCAAGAAATGTGACAGAAGATTGTGAACCTCCTTCCCACCCACATCAGCACAGCCAAGGGAAAAAACTGCCATTGAACTTTTTCCAGGTGAAGATGCTGGCCCGGAGATTTTATGATACCTTCAAGAAAGAAATAATATGAATCTGTACAATAACTTACAGAGGACAGCTAGGGGTTTTACATTGTAAAGTAATTTTACTGGGTCATCATCATCTTTAACCAAAAGATGTAAAGCAATACAAGGAAAAAACACCATTAACAGAGAACTTCCCTAACACCATTAACAGAGAAGGAGTTCCTTCAATAATAATAATATAAGAAAAGAATAATGTATAGTAATCCATTTCCTTATGTTAAAGGGATGCAACATTAGTCTAATCTTTAAAAATTTTTTCCATATTGACAGAATAAGGAGAAAATTCCTAAATTATCACTTTTAATATATGAATAAAGTTTTTTGACAAACACTCATTTATGATTAAACATTATCAGGACACTAGTAAATTAGGGACATTGTTCAATATTGTAAAGGTGTCAAGGAAGAATCTATGGTTAACACTGTACTAAATGTTAGAATACTGGATTATTTTTTTCCTAATATTGGGGATAAGGCAATGACAGTCATGTTTTTCATCTCTGAAAAAAGAAAAGAGAGAGTAATCAAAGACATAGTGAGTGAAAAACAAAGAAAGCACTGTTTCTGTTTGAAGATGCACAGTGATGTGTGCAGAAAATCTTGTGGGATCTGTGCAAGAACCAAGGTTATAAGAGGGTTATTCAGCAGAAAAGGGCAAAATGTCAAAATTTGTTCTGCTTTATATGGTGTCAGTGAGCATTTGCAATTTAAAATTTATAACTTACTATTTATGATAGTATCATAAAGTATGAACAAGTTAAAGATCACTACTAAATTAACAAAATATGTGAAGGTCTGTGTACAATAAAAATCTAAAGTATTTCTTAAAATGTTGTAGAAGACCTGTGTAAATGGACAAATATAACAAGGTATACATGGAAAGACAAGATAGAAACCATGCTTTTAGTGTCCATCTGTACATTCTGTTCATTCTTACTCAAACTTTCAGTAGACTTTATTGCAAGTACTGACAATAAGTTTCAAAAATTAATTGGGAAATATTAACTGGGGACTTACATTTACTAAAACAATATCACAAAAGAACAAATTAGGAAGAGTCACACTATTTTAACTTTTACATGAAAGCAGTTTCTATAGCATCAACAAATGGGATCTCATCCTAATAAAAAGCTTTTGCACAGAAAGAGAAATCACCAACACAGTGAAGAGACAACCCACTGTTTGGGAGAAAATGTTTGCCAGCTCTTCCTCAGATAAAGAATTAGTATTGAGAACATATAAAGAACTCAAAAACTCAGTCCTCCTAGGTTTAAAGACCCAGTCTAAAAATGGGCATCTGAGATGAACACACACTTCT
The DNA here is from genome assembly GCA_004027455.1 of Hydrochoerus hydrochaeris. Taxonomy (NCBI): domain Eukaryota; kingdom Metazoa; phylum Chordata; class Mammalia; order Rodentia; family Hydrochaeridae; genus Hydrochoerus; species Hydrochoerus hydrochaeris. The sequence goes on along the minus strand of PVLA01012848.1, from coordinate 10,245 downwards.
CAGATGAAGAAATACACACAGCAAATAAATATGTGAAAAAATAATTCAACAGCACTGGCCATTCAAGAGATGCAAATTAAAACAACACTGAGATTCCACCTTACCCCAGAAAGAATGGCTAGTATTAATAAACCAGCCAGTAACAATTGCTGGAGGGGCTGCAGAGAAAAAGGAACCCTTCTGTGTTTTTGATGGGAGTGTAGAATGGTACAACCACTGTGGAAAACAGTGAGGAGTTCCCTCAAAAAACCTAGGATTGGAGACCCCTTTCGACCCAATTATTCCTGTTCTGAGTATCTTTCTAAAAGAATTAAACACATCATACCACAGGGTAAACATCCCCAATTTGGCCTTCCACTGCTATAATGTCCTGTAATTTATTCTAGAGAAAAACTCTTTTACATTCTTCAATTTTAGAGAACATGAACTCTTATTGGATGTATATCACTTAGGACATGTGGGATAAGGTGAAAAACGATACCATCTTGAGTTAATAATAAGATCTTATAAGAACAAGGTAAGAGTACACCATTATATAAAATATATCACATCTTTTTTATCTATTCCTCAATTGATAGACATGTGGGTTGTTTCCAAGATTTGGCTATTGCAAATTGTGCCACTATAAACACGAGTGCACATATATCACTCTGATATGAAATAAAAAAGAATATACTTGAGACTTACAGGTAAATAAATGCAACTGAGTCCATACTTAAGTGAAATAAATCAGACTCATATACAAACCTTATATGTGAAAGAGTTTTGCCCTAGAATAAATTACTGTATGGTCATGGCAGTGGTTTAACAGTCATGGTTGTGGTCTAACATGGCAGAAGGCCAAAGCAGAAATGTCTACCAATTCCTGCTTCTTCCTCAGCCCTAATTGTAACTCCCCTTCCTGTTTGTGTATGCAGAGGGTTCCAATCAGCTCTTCAGGCATCACCAAGGCCCACCATACGTGCCTCCCCAGTCAGAGAAAGTCAGGCTTCTACAGTCATGGAGTTCTCTCCACGTCCTTGGAATAAAGGCTACTTTTTATTTTATATCTTTTTCTTTTGCACCAAAAAACTAACAGAATGGTGCTGTGGGACTCAGATGGCAGAGTATGTTAGCTCCCAAGTTTGAGCTACCCTGCCTGTCTACCACTGTTTTCTTCTGTGGGAATGTTTACTTGCTGCTGCTAATCCGCATGCAACAATGACTTTCCTCATTCATCAAAGGCTAGCTACCGAGCAGAGTTTTCTGTTTCCATTCCTAAAATTTACAAGCTTGTGGTCAGAAAACCTATCCTTGCCATTCTGGGACAAAGATCCCAGTTTTCATGATCCTTAGGCCATACAGCCAGAGGCAAAACTGTTAATTTTGTTCCCTGAGACCCCACCCTGAACTCTTCCGGTGACAGCCTGGAGAATGGATTTTGGGACTTTCTGTGTCACATAATCAAAATGGGTGACAACTTTTTTTGATAGATGTGATCCAAGACAGCTTCCAAGTTCCTTGGGGGAGAGATAAATCTCTTACATCCCAAGGTGAAGTTGTTCTCTCAGCTCACTTATAATTTGGTCATGGGGACCACTTCCTGTCCCCCCCACAAAAGAAAATCCTCTGGAGTGCCTTGTTCATAACCTTGGTGCTCTTGGCCTCAAGGTGGCTTGAAAAAAACTGAAAAAGCTGATCTTTATGCATTTCTCTCAATGGCGGCAAGTTGAAAAAAAACCATGATTTTCAGGCCTTTTGTTTACTCTGAGGATGTGCCTTTCTCTCACTCTGTCTTGTATAATGGCCCAAACACCTCTGGCTTGCTCTGCTCCACCAGGAACTCTCCCCTATATCTCCCAGACCAAATCCTGCAGTTTTCTCAGCCAGAGGTTCCCATACCCCTGTGCCATCTTCTCACGCTCCCTCCCCCACAGTGGCCTCTAATGCTTGTTTCTCTCCCCAGTCTCCAACTTCTCAATCCCCCCACCAGACCTGTTTGTTCAGTCAGATGGTTCTTTGTCTCCTCCTTCAGTGTTGCCATTCTCTCTGCCGGCTCATCATATACAGTCCCATGTGTTTCAGCCTCTTGGCAGGCCATGTGGTTCTCAGCAGCCATCTTGCTGCAGCTCATCTCTACTCCTGCTTTGGGAACAGGCTGGCCCCAAGAAATTAATTAATCCTGTCTCCCTCTCTGACCTATCTCATATTAACCATAAATTAGGTTCCTTTTCTGCTATTCTCATTTCAAGAGATCTCTATTAATTAATCTACAAAAAGGTTCATACTAGTCTATATTTATAGCTCAAATTGGCTATATTTGAGTGCACTCTGATTTTATAATGTTTGTCAGTCTATATATCTGTTGACTGTTTACTGTACAGATTGTCTCTCCATGTTTGTCCATTTGCCTGCTCTGTAAATAGCTGTTCCTTTTATTTGAGCTCAACAATTTTTTCCACCTCCTTTATATTTTCAGATCATTTAATCAAGGTTTATTTGAGTTATACATTTAAAAAGCATGCTTCCACCTAGTTTGTCAGCTGGTTAAAATGTTAAAATTGGCTAAAAAAATCCCTTGTGGTGAGGAGACATTGGACAGGACTTCAATTGATGAATAAGAAAGTGGCCACCTGGTAATTTTAACCAGCTCTTATTCATTAATTGGAGGCCCCAATAATCTCCATAGCCTTATGGGATACACCCCAACTAAAGTTTATATGGCTCAGACAATTCGTTGTTGTTGATCTGATGATATATTCAGGCTCTCACATGTAAAATTAAGATTGTTTATGATGACAAGTGTTTTCTTTCAGATCCAGACATCTGCCTTTTCCTTGTGCTCCAGCCAGGAGATTCAGGTCAGACCAACATGAGGTCAATGGTCAAATAATAATTTTTAAACAAAAATTTATATAATGTATATTTTATACTTAGAGATGTTCAAATAGTGAACAGTCCAAACAATGTCACAAATTTCTTCAATGCTCAAATGTTAAAAACACCCATGGTTAATTTAAAATAATAGCTCCATTTAATGTTTTATGTTAAACTTACTGGCTCTACTGCACTGTTCTGTTATCAACCTTCTAGATGTTCAACAACTAAAATTAAGAGATAATTATAAATTCCTTTTGGATTCCTTTTGCTGAGATCCACCAGATCTTTTCCAGAAAAAGTTTATGTGATACATATTGGAGCCATAATTAACTATACTTAAATGACACTGCAGCTGATCTCTCTCTCCTAAATAAAAAGGCAAAATTAATATAACAGGCCATCCTCAAAATCAGATGGTACTAGACATTCTAACAGCACAGGAGATACTTAAACAATTGTAAATCCTAAATGTGTGTATGAAAAATCATTGACATGTCAATTTCTAAAATTCCCTAGACCTTATCCTTATCCTCCTTATGGGAAGCCATTACTAAAATTCTACTCCTAAATGCCCTGTTAATTCTATTATTTGATTCCTGCATACTTAATTGATTGTTTATCTTTATCTCCTTTAGATTTAAAGCTGTACACCTACCCAAAATAAAAAACCAGATATCTTGTGACTGTAGAGGAGACAGATACCTTCCTCTGTGGGCCAGATCCCAAGACAAAAAGGTAAGTTTGGCCCTCAAACCCCACAGGGAGACCTTAATGTGGCTTTTCACTTTCTCAACAACAGAGGTAACAATTAAAAAATAATAATAACAATCTGATCTCTTAGCAGTGACAATTGGGGCTCCCTAGACAGGAAAGCCAAAACAAGGCAGACCTGCAAAAGCCCCTCCCAGACCATGCTTCAAGTGCAGCAAAAGGGCACTGGGCAAGAGAGTGCCCCAACCCAATTGCAATCCCAAGGGCCATTAAAAGAGCAAATATCCTAGCTGCCAGAGAGTGCATAAGCCATTCTCTAATGCCTTGCCCTCACAGGAGATGTCATTACCACCTGATTCAGTGATCTACTCTGACTTGCTGCTGAAGACTGATGGGGCTCAGGGTCCACAGCCCCCCCCCATTAAGGTATCCTTCTCAGAACCCCAAGCCCCACTGGAGGTCTCACATAAGACATTCTCTGTACTTGTGGACATAGAGTCCAAATATAGTGTTCTTCCTGAGTTTTCAGGCCCTTGTATTAAGTCCTCAGTCTCTATAGTGGGTGTTGATGGCCAACTTACACAGCCTTTGCAGACAGGGCCTATGCCATGCAGAATCCAGACTCTCTTCTTGATCCATAGCTTCCTAGTAATTCCAACATGTCCCACCTCCCTTTTAGGTAGAGATCTTCTCCAAAAGCTTAGTTTTTCCTTTACCTTCTCCCTGCCCATAGCTCTAGTCCTTCAGGCTTCTTCCCAGTGTGCCGCAAGTCTTCCCCTCCCCTTCCTCCTTCTCTGGTCTATCCCATAGTTTGGGATACCTCCAATTCCACCCACACTATCCATGCCATGCCTATTTTAATTCAACTTAGGGATCCTTCAGTTTTTTATTGCATTCCCTAATATCCCATAGCTCCCAAACATTTGCAGGGACTTAAACCTATAATCAAGCACCTTCTGGATAATGGTTTTCTTAAACTTAACCATTCACCCTATGATATTCCTGTTCTCCAGTACTCAAGCCTGATGGGTCTTATCATCTAGTGCAAGACCTTAGGGTGATCAATAACACTGTTTCCTCAATCTACCCAGTAGTACCAAACCCTTATACCAGACTCTCTCATATCCCTCCCTCCATCACTCAATTTATAGTTGTAAATCTTAAAAATGCCTTTTTTACCATCCTCCCTACACCCTAATTGTCAGGACTCCTTTGTGTTTATGTAGACTGACCCAGACACATTGAGGTCTCAACAACTTACACCTGTCATCTCTATAGTAAAACCTGTCCTCAGAGACACATACTACCCCCTTCCTTTCCTATTCATCAGTTTCACAGACACACTCCTGGTCAGCACTGGCAGGTAAATTTTACACATGTGCCCTTTCACAAAACTCCCAAATATCTTCTCTCCTTTGTTTGTGCTTTTTTCAGAATAGAGAAAAGCCTTTCCCTCAGCTAGGTTGGCTGCTGATGCATTTACTAACGTCCTGTTATAGAAAAATCATCCAAAGACTACAACTATGGCAGAGCAGCCCCTACCTGCTCTTCTTGGCAACCCCAACAGCAGTCAAAGTTGCTAAACCTCCATCCTGGTTCCACATCACTCAAGCTAAGTGATGCCCTCCCAACCCTAAATCATCCTGAGTGGTCATCTCATCTTCGGTCACCTACCTGTCTCTGTCTCACCAAGGCCTCGCAGCCACAACACTCAGGCTAAGACATGTTTTGTTACCCAATTTGGTTCCTAATCCCTTACATTCTATTAATTATCTTTTTTACAGCAGCACAGTCTTGCCTACAGACTCCCATATCATACATAAGATTGTCTTCATGCTGTTCTATGTAACAACTGTCTTAGTTCTCTCTACCCTCAGCTGTTTAGTCAAATGTGAGTCCCCTGAGGGTCTAGGCCCTTATCTCCCTTATAGTGACACAGTCTCAGCCCTCCCCACCCCTCTTACTCTTTCCAGCTCAACTCCTGGACCAGAGACAAGCCCTGCCTACCTACACTTCTAATTTTTACCCTTTCAGATGGGAAAATAATCACCTCTCATAACTTCAGTCCTCCTAACCCCATACTTGTTTTTCAGAATTCTACCTCACCATGGTCCTGATGAAATGACATATTTAAATCAAGGCACCTTTCCTTCTACCTTCCCTGGGTCCTTAAATATGATAGTGGATTTCCTCCTCATAGCACCATGTCTCTTGGTTTTTCCAGTCTAAGATGAAGGCATTCACCAATGATAAAGTTGTCCTGGCTAAAACACCGGGTAGCAGATTCTACATGGGCATCAACCATCTTCCCTTCAACCTTCCTAAACCTTAATGTGGTGCACCCTTTAAGCAGGAAGTAGTAAAAGAGAGACTTTTCCTTTTTCCTAACAATAAAAAGATGGGAATGAAAGAGTTTTGCCCTAGAATAAATTACTGTACAGTCATGGAGCTGGTTTAACAGTCATGGTGGTGGTCAAATGTGGCAGAAAGCCAAAGCCAAAATGCCTACCACTTCCTGCTTCCTCCTCAGCCCTAATTGCAATTCCCTTCCTGTTTGTGTGCAGAGAGGGTTTCAATCAGCCCCTTGTGCATCACCAAGGCCCACCGTAAGTACCACCATGGTCAGAGAAAGGCAGGCTTCTATAGTCATGGAGTTCTTTCCATGTTCTTGGAATAAAGACTACTTTTCATTTTATATCTTTTTCTTATTGTGCCAAAAACCTAACAATATGCACCCCTGTTGTGAGAAACTGAAGGAGTAAATAGTATAAAATATATACTAGGCATTTTCATACCTCTCTTGCCTTGGGCAAACCCATGTGTCAGAAGTAGGCAGCCACTCCCATTGCGGCTCCACCATTGCAGGACCTAGGTGAATGACATCAGAGGTAGAGGTCCTCTCCCATTGCCATTGGGCCATTGTAGGAATAAAGGTGAAAGGTGCCAGAGGTAGGTGGCAACAGCCATCACTTTTGGCAGGAATGAAGTGAACTGCCTGGAAAGATCCAGAGACCAGAAGAAATGCCAGTGATACACCAGTCAGCATGGTACAAAGTAGGTGCACTGCATGGCAGGAGAGACTAGTGGTATAAAGACTCTGAAATAACAATAACAATATTAGCCTTTGGGAGATTGGGACCTTCACAAGACAGGCAGCCACCTCAGGAAAAATCCATAACTCGACAGAAGACATCCCTGGAGAGCAGACTTTTCCTAGAGAGGCCATGATGCCAGTGATATCACCATCTACTACAGAAACTAACAAGGATCATAGCAGAAAAAAGAATAAAAATGTAGCAAGACAAAGAAGCAAACTGCAATTTCAAACCTACACTCCCCCCAGAAAAATTCCATGAGACATTGAAATAGATGAAAATGGAATGTGAATACCCAAATTTTCTGAAATGATAGCAACTGAAATAAAGGAAACAACTTTTTTGAAGGAGCAATGGAAGGAAATTACCAAAAATGGAAAAAGAAACTGACATTCGGATGAGTGAGGCATGTGTGAAAAAGTGGGGGAAAGTAGGAACCAAAAGCAGGAAACCAACATGACAGAGATAAGCCTATACTTATCAGTGGTTACCAATGTAAATCACCTCAATTAATTAAGGAAACAGTAGAGACTGGTAGAATGGAACAAGCAAAAAGATTCAACAAAATACAGTATGCAAGAAATATATTTAACTGAAATTCGTAGACTAAAAATCAAGGGATGGAAAACAGTAATCCATGCAACAGGAATCCAAATAAAAGAAGGGATAGCCTTTTTTTTCCAGACAATGAGAACTTCAAACCAAAAATAATCAAAAGAGATATAGAAGGTGATTACATAAAAAGAGAAAGAGAGAAGGAAAAAATAAAAACCCTACAAACACTACCAAGACTCACTTCTAATAAAACAGAAAGTTGAATTCCATATTATGCAATTCAACAATAGAATCAACATAAAACTCAACAAAATGCCAGTTGCCTCTATTCCTTTATAGACACTGACAAGTATATTCTAAATTGAAACACATAAAATGATACAGAATAGCAAAAATAATATTAAAAACAAACCATTAATTTGGAAAAGTCATTGGAAAAACAAGAAACAAAAGGACAAATAACAATAGCAAAGAGCTGAAAACAATGACAATATAGTCCTTCAAAACAAAGTGGTAGGAGCATAACTAAGATTCTTATTTTACATAGTGACCTTTGAGAGTTTCTCAGGTCACCAGACACAAATATGCAAAATTGTTTTGGTCCTAAGAATGTTACATATTTTGTTCCAAGAACTAATATAATTTGTACCACTATCATTTCAGCTATCGTAAGTGTATTTATACAAATGTAGATACTTTTTCTTTTCCCTTCCTTTTTCCCCCTCCTTTTCCCTGAGATATTATTTTTCCCCCTTTGAGTAGATTCTTACCATTTCACCATATTCATTGAGGATTTTGTATCTTATGTACTCTTACCATTTCTCACACTAGGTAGATAATATGGTATTTACACATGTGAGTTTGATTTATTTCACTTATGAGTATGGTCTCAAGTTACATCCATTTACTTACAAATACCTCAGTGTGATCATTTTTTATAGCTGAGTATTACTCCCTTGTATAAAAGCACCACATCTTTTTATCCGTTCCTCAGTTGATGGGCATGTAGGCTGTTTCCAAGATCTGGCTATTACCAATTGTGCTGCTATAAACATAAGTGCACATGTATCACAGTGATATGATGTTTTCAATTCTTCTGGGTGTATGCCCAGAAGTGGAATAGCTGTATCAAATGGGAATGCCAATCCCAGGGTTTCAAGAAAATTCCACACTGATTTCCACAGTGGTTTCACCAGTCTACACTCCCACGAACAGTGAAGAAGACTTCCTTTTTCCCCAAAGCCTCTCCAGCATTTTGGTTGGTAGATATTTTTCCTGGCTATTTTTTCTGGAGTGAGATGGAATCTCAGAGTGGTCTTAATATGCATTTCTCTATTGACCAATGATGGTGAACATATTTTCATGTGTTTATTTGCCATTTGTATTTATTTATCTCAGAATTGTGTATTCATCTCAGATGCCCATTTTGGGATTGAGTATTGGACTCTTGGGGGTCTGATTTTTTACTTCTTTATATGTTCTAGACAGAAGTCTTTGTCTAAGGGACAGTCAACTATAATTTTTTTCCAAATTCATGGGTTTTGTTTGCACTCAGTTGGAGATTTATTTTGAAATGAGAAAACATTTTAATAAAATGGGATCCCAGTTCTCGATTCTGGGAAGTGTTTCCTGTGTAGTTTGATTTTTGTTCATGAATTCTAGGCCTCCCCCAATGTCTTCAAGAGTTCTACCTACTTTTCTTCCAGTAGATTTAGTGCTTCTGTTTTAATATTTAGAATTTTGAACCACTTTGACTTTAGTTTGGTACATGGTGATAGACATGGGTCTAGTTTTAGTTTTCATCATATGGAGAGTCAGTTTTTCCAGCACCACTTATTAAAGAACCTATATTTCTTCCAGTGAACATGTTGGGCCTCTTTTCAAAGATAAGGTGGCCGGGTGTGTTTGCAGTTGTAGTTGTATCTTCTAATCTAGTCCATTGATCTTTACATGTTTTTATTCCAGTACCATGCTAATTTTATTATAGTAGCTTTGCAGTATAACTTCAAATCAGTGTTTTTGAGGCTTCATGCCTTGCCTTTGTTGCTCAGAATTGCCTTTGCTGTTTTAGATCTTTTCTGGTTCCACATGAATTTTAGGAATGATTTCTCTAGATTTGTGAGGTATGATATTGGTATTTTGATTGGAATTGCATCAAATCTGTATAAGATTTTTGGAAAAATGGCCATTTTCACCATATTTGTTCTTCCTATCCATGAAAAAGAGGTGTCTTTCCATTTTCTGAGGTCCTCTTCAATTTCTTTTTTCAGTGTATTATAATTTTCCCCGAATCGATCTTTTACTACTTTTGTTAAATTTACTGCTAAGTATTTCATGTTTTTTGGATGCTCTTGTAAAGGGTGTGGCTTTTCTCCTTTCTCTCACAGGGAATTTATTGTTTGAGTATAGGAACGCTATAGTTTTTTGAGTGTTGACTTTGTATCCAGCTACAATGCTGAATTTATTTATTATATCAAGGATCTTTTGATGGAATTTTGATGGTCTATCTATGTGGAGGATCATGTCATCTGCAAATAATGATAATTTAACTTCTTCTTTTCCTATCTTTACTACTTTTATTTCTCTCTCTTGTCTAATTGCTCTGGCTAGTATTAACAGCACTATATTGAATAGCAGTGGTGATAATGGACATCCTTGTCTTGTTCCTGATTTTAGAGTAAAGGCTGTCAGTTTTTTTTTTTTTCTTTTTGAGACAGGGTCTCTATGCAGTTCAGCCTGGCCTTGAGCTCACTTTGTAGCCCAGGCTCATCTTGAATTCACAAAAATCTTCCTGCCTCTGCCTCGAGAGTGCTGTGATTACAGGCGTGAGCCACCACACCCAGCTAAGGCTTTCAGGTTTTGCCATTTAATATCATGCAGGCTATTGGTTTGTTGAAGATGGCTTTTATCATATTCGCGTAAGATCATCTATTCCAAATTCCTATAGGGCTCTTATCATGAATGAGTGCTGGAAATGATAAAAAGCTGTTTTTCATCTATAGAAATGATCATGTCTTTGGTTCTA
>PVLA01012847.1:0-41248 GCA_004027455.1 Hydrochoerus hydrochaeris | reverse complement strand
GGGGTCACCGGCCGGTGAGGGCGGATGGGAGCGCAGCCGGCCGGAAGATGGCGGCGACGCGGGCTGCGGGCTGCGAGAGGCGGATGGGAGCGGGAGGAAACCAAGGAGGGGAGCGGCGAGCAGCTGGCGGGGACACGGGCTGTGTAGCAACGGCGGGGCGAAGAGGGCGAGTGGAAGTCGGATGGCGCTGGGGAGCCGGGCCTGGGACCTCGCGGGAGGGAGGCTTCCTAGAGGCCGCGTGGTGGACACGGAAGCCTCGGCGGCTCTCCGGGTGGCGCCGGGGCCGGGGCGGTGGTGTTAGGGCCACTGTCACCCCGCTTTCCTGACGCTTGAGGGGCTAATGGTCCCCTTTTTATACTTTCCACCCTCGGCTCCCTTTGTCCGGTTCCGGTCCGACAGCTGGCTCTCTGATACTGTATTACGGAGCCAGGGTAGGTTTTTAGTAGTTGCCTGGTCCCCCGTAGCTGTGGGTGACCTTGGAGTTTCTCGATGGACTCAGCTAATTGCAGTCCCCAGTAATATCTCCTGGTCACCACGCTGCGCAAACGCACTTCAAGGGGCCTGGTCTATGTCCCTCGCCTGCTGCTCTCGCTCCGGGTTTTTTCCTTACCCCCATCCCCAACAGTACTGCGGATTGAAAGTCAGGGCCCTCACACTGAGCTACACCTCCTTGCCTCAGCCTCCCGCAGTGCTGGCATTACTGGCAAACACCTGTATAGTTCCTGGTTTCCTTTTGGAATGACCTGGCTTGCCCCTTTCTCCGAGTCCCAGCTTTTGTACTCAGCCCCAGTTTTACTCTCTTCCACTTGGATTCTCATTTCATCTCTGATTTCCTGGCTGCTTTAGGATCTGCACAGGTGTAATTTGAACCCAATTCCCTGATTCCAAAGGCTTTTCCCACAATGCCACACCGCTGTGTCTTGAAATAATTCTGGTAGTGGATGTGTCGGGTAATCACACTCAAATACAGGGCAATAAAGTAATGGTTTCTTACGAAAGATAATCCCAGAACACAACTATTCCACCATCAAGAATGAGTAAAGAGGAACCACTTGCTTATAAGTCAAGAGTTGAAAAATCTCTGAAAGTGAAACACAGAAGTTCCACCATCCTTTCCTCTTTTTCTAAACCTGGCTCCTTACCCTCACACCCTACTTCCGCCACGCTTCTGTTCTTTGATTTTCTTCTACCCATTCTTTGTCTGCCATATTCCTCCAGCTGCTGTTTTTTTCTGGTTCTAATGGGTTTTTTTTTTTTAATCCCAGAAATGGAACCAAAGAGTTCTCATGTTAGGCATAGTGCTCTACTATGGAGCCACATCCTCAGCTGTCTAACCTACACTTTTATACACTATGTACAAGTTGTAGAAGAAAAAGTGGTAAGAGAAATAATATTTACAGTATTAGGAAACCAAGTTAAATATATATTTTTCTTAGCAAACTCCTTTTTCCAAGTCTTTCCATTTACTGTCTAAAACAAAATCACTGAAACATTTACTTAAAAATAACTTTATTTCATAATCTTAAAAAAAATCCATAACCTCAGAACTAATTTCTCCCAATCTTCCCCCACCAAATATTAAAATGTAAATAATGCAGAGTGATCTGCTTTTTCTTTGCAGCAGTTTCTAGCCAGTCCCATGGTGAGAATATCGGTTGGCACTTATTGCATCATAATAAATTCTACCCAGCAAGGATGATTTTTCCAGGTTTCAGTGTGCAGGTTATAAAAATTTTCCATGATGTGTTTTCCTGCAGTGATTATAGGTCCTGTGTGTACCTGTGAGGAACAGAGCTAATACCAAAGCCACAAAGATTTCAGGGCTCCCTCTGCAGTGTCTACCAGGTTTTGAGGAAATGCAGTATAATTGTAATAGCTTTGAGGTGTTTATCTTTCTAGTCCTAATAAGTAGATCCATGGTCTTTGAGTAAACAATACATGCAGGTAAGATTCTCTTACAATGAAATATATTAACTTGGACTTTGCCATACAAAAGCTGTAACCCACTGTCAAAATGCTTGTGGATTTGAGTATGGGTTGTGTCAAGGAAAAGTAGGAGGTGTCTGATTCTTTATAAATCCCTAAAACATGAAGATCTTCCATATCTGGGCACTCTACTGACCCCGTATATAAATGTACACATTGTAGTGATGTGATAGCTATCACAGGTTGCTTAATCTGGGCTTCACTGCATTTGGTACCAAGCCCTTAAAGTTCCCATTTGCTGGTGGAAAAACCCTCTGATAACTCCTATCACTAGGTGTGTGTGCAAGAGAAAAGGAAGTTGTGGAAAGCATCCTAGTGATTTTGCAAAATAATCTCTATTGTCAGCTAGTGGTTTCCCCTCCAGTTTCTTCTCTTTCTTCTTTTTGCCCTTAAAATCTAGTTGCTTCTGAAGAGTAGACTCTCAAATTTAGCCATGGAAGACTAAGGGAGACAAGCTCAGTCTCTGGGGACTTTAGAAGCAACCTGAGTACCTCATTCTGAAATGACACTAACATACTGTCTTGTCTAGAGTAACCCAGGACATAAGGTACTACTGCAGCAAAAAGACCTCGACAAGTAGCAGAACTGCAATTCACAGCTACTCCTGAGGGTAAAAACTCCTTATTGTCCTGAGCTGGGGACAGAGCACACTTGTGATTTTCTCGGCTCAGTCTCTTCATCCAGGAAAACAGACCTTCCCAACCCCCACAGCAGGTTACCACAGACAACCAACTCCTCTTAGGAGTCCCAGTCTCGTACTGGAGAAGGGGAGCTCTCCGATAAACCCTAGGTCTTGCCTGTTTGGAGTGGGACATGTGACATTAAAGTGTGCAAATTCAAGTCAAATTTGCATGCTTAGCACACATAGTTGCACCCTTATAAGTTCCCTGACATTCAAAGATTTGGATGAAATTAGGGAAAAATTTTTTAAAAACTCAAGGATCTGCTAGAAGCATTAGATTAGCAACTGAAAACCCAGTGCATTTTACATTTGAACCTTAGTGTTCTCAGTGTATACTTACAATACCCTTAAGTGAGAAAGAAATGTTTTCCTATTCCCATTCCCAAGACCAATAAACTGAGGTCAAATGGACTAGTTTGTCAGAGGGGTTCTTATCAGCAGACATTGTCAGGAAATGTTTCTCTTGCCTTTTTTTTTTTTACACAGCAACAAGAGAAATGAAAGCGAATCCTAGGTGCACCACCTAGGAAGCTTTATATAAATATGAAGCTCTAAAGAATGTGAGGTTATAATGAAAGACATTTCTTATCAGCCTCTATTGCTTTTGAAAAGAATTACATCTCCATGGGAAGAGTGGTCAGGAGCAGCTGACAGTGCCCTCTGGGACACTATTCTGTAAGGAATGAAAGAGCCAGGCAGGTGGCCACCTGTAACTTTCAGTGCACATTGTTTTTCCTCCACTAGGGAAGGCAAAGAAGGTAACTCACCTCTATGGAGCACCTCCGAGGCACTTTCACATCCAAAATGTCCTCCTTTCATCCTCACCACAAGCCCTTAACAGGAGGGTTGATGTTGCCTTTCTTGCTTGTGCGCAAACTGAGCTCCGCAAGGGGTAATGTGACATGCCCAAGCCCTTGGGAGGAGGAAGGATCAGGGCCTGGGAGTCCAGCCCTGTGTTTCTCACTCCAAAGCCTGACCCAGACACCTTCCTGCAGCTAGGCTGGCACTGGTAACTGACACTCCTTTCCCAGGGAGCTGCTATCTGCCTGCTTCCTGGACTGCAAGCTCATACAGGCAGGTGGAGATAAAGGAAGTTCCTGTCTTCAGCTTTCGTGCTGGGACAAGCTGGTTACCAACCTTCCAAGAGTGGCAAAGAGCACAGAGACCGAGCGCTTCCCCTGAGCTCTGCTCTGTCCACGTCAGGGCCTATCACGCTAAGTGAACACTCAGAGCACCAGCAGCCACAGCAAAATGGCACCTCGCTTGCCAGCTGGGACTTTCCTACACATGCTACTCCTTCCTGAAGCTTTTGGACATTATTAAGAAAACTTACAGCAAATTAAACCAGTTTGTTGTTTTTTTTAAAAATGGGAGGAAAGATGTGTTTGTTTTTCTTGTTTGCTGAGGGACCGCAGCTGTTGCTAATGCAAGCTTCTGGGCAGTCCTGCCAGTCCAGGCAAAGCTGATAAAGAGCTCTTCTTCAGTGGAACTTTCCAAGCTTTCAAGACAATGGTGGGCAGTCTTCTTCACACTGGCCTGTCCTCTTCTTGAACATTGTCACTTTGCTGCTCATTGCTGTCATCTGTTCAGGGGAAAAACAGATCCAACTAAATGATTTTTTAGAGAGAGAAGTTGGCCATGTCAGGCTCAAACTTGCAGTCCTCCTGCCTCAGCCTCCCAGGATGCTGGGATTATAGGTATGCACCACCATGCCTATTTCTGACTGATCTTAATAGTATGTAACTCTGTTTCAGTCATCTAAGTGATTCTAGTTCTTTACCAGTGAGCTACAGAATATAATTTCATGGAGAAGGAGAAGGTGGGGCAGAGTATACATCTGCCTGTTTTTTTAACCAAAACTCTGCAGACATGCTCAGTGCTTACCCATCATGCTCCAGGCTCCTGCCCTCACCTGGAGTGTGAAGATACCTGTAATCTAGGCTGGTCTTAAAAACTCACCATGTAGCCCAGGCTGGCCTTAAATTTATGGCGATCCTCCTACCTCAGCCTCCTGAGTGCTGGGATTATAGGCAGCCTGTCCCCTTTCTGCTGAAGCAAACCGTCTGTACAGATTTGCCTCAGATCCATCTCTTCCACGAGCTGTTCCTGATCAGTGCATTCCTCCCACTTCTTGTCTTTGAAGTCCTAGAGTTTTTTGTTTTTTTTCTTTTGAGTCAGGGTCTCACTGTGTATTTCAGCCTACAAACTTAGGTAGCCTAGGCTAGCCCTGACTTCTCGGCGACCCAGCAACCCTCCCGCCTCAACCTCCACAGTGCTGGGATTACAGGCATGCACCATCACACCCAGCAAGGCCCTGGAATTTTTAAACATATCAGCCATCAGACAATTAAACACACTCCTTCTTGGGACCACTCCTGTACTGCCATCTCAAAGAGTTAGTTAAATATTACCCCTGTCTCAATTTCCCCCACATCATTACATCAATCCCATCTGGCCTTATACATAAAGTTCCCCTGCAAATCAATACAAGTAGTCTTTTCTATTCAAGAGTGCCCATATTGTCCCTTTCCCAGAGCAGGCTTTGACCATGTTGGTCAGTTTCATTCCAGTACTGGTAGTTTATATGTCAAGTATCCTTTACCCAAAATGCTTGGGACCAGCAGTGTTTGAGATGTCAAAGTTTGGAATATTTTCATACATACAATGAGACTCATCCAAACATGAACGCCACTTAGGTTTCACATATTCCCCTATACACACAGCCTGGAGGTAACTTTTTTTTTTTTTTTTTGAGACAAGGTCTCACTGGACAGCTGGTCTTGAACTTGTAAGCCTCTTGCCTCAGTCTCCTGAGTGCTGTGATTACAGGCTTGTGCCACCATGCCTGGCTCTTAAAGGTAAGTCTATACAATATTTTATAATATTACTCATGAAATAAAGTTTGTAAACAGTGAACCATCATGTCAGCCTTCAAAGGGTTTTGCATTTCAGATTTCTGATTGGAGAACCTAGAATAGACTTTCAGATTTTTTTTTTTTTTTTTTTTTTTGGTACCAGGGATGGAACTTATGACTTTGTGCTTGCCAGGCTGGTGCTTATACCACTGAGCTAAATCCCCGGCTCTAGACTTTCAGTTTCTACATTAAATTTTAGTTCAGTGTCTTCCCCAGCCTTTAAACAGCCCAGCCCACCTCTTGGACTTCTGGTGGGATGCTCCCTGCAGGAATCACAGTGGAAGGGAAGGCGCTTACCTTGCAGGTCCTGGAGCCCGTTTCCCATCTGCTCTAAGTTTCCATTCACCAGTGCAGTCACTCTGTGAATGTGGCCATGCTTCTTCATTTCTTTTGGCAGCTCCTCTCTCTGTGTCTCTTCTTCCTCCTCTGCCTCCTCTTCTATAGCACTCTCCTGTTCATCTTCCTTTTCCTCTTCTGAGTCCACCAAGACCATGACATCACCCATGTCTTGTCGCCTAATTTCCAAGAGGGACAATAATTGAGATGTCTTTTTTCCACCCTCAATATCACCCCTCACTCAACAGGCCATTGTATTCTTTGCAGCCCTTTTAGTACTCTGGAAGATTCTTCATGCATTCACTGTGATCAAGTCATGAGATGGTGTGGCTAGAACCTCCCAGACATGCAACCAGGGATTACAGCTCAGCGGCACAGTGTTTGCCTGGCAAGTGCAAGGTCCTGAGTTCAAATTCAGGTATCAAAAAAAAAAAAAAGACATACAGCTACAGACTATCAGAGATGATATTCTGTCCCTATTCCTTGGGCAGGTGGCCACGCTGTCCCAGGCATCCATCATTCCAGTTCCCCCACTATATCTATGTCTAAGTCTGTACCCACCTCATATACATGGTGTTTTTCTGAAATGATGTTATTTCTGTTCTGCTCCCCATTATTTTAAGACCCACGTAAAGTGTTATCCCTCCCCCTAAAGCCTTGAACTATAACTGCATTCTGAGTCCATGCCCAGTGGCTTAGCATTGAATTGCTAAGTTTACTGCTAGCTTTGCCTACCTAGCCAGGGTGTGTTTCTTACTTAGGGAAGGAAGAATGTGTTCCACAGCCCAATCAAAGTCCTAAGAGAGTTAGTCTCATTTTGTCCTGCCAGCATCTCTGTCTGAAGTAGGTGAGGGCACAAGCCTCAGAAAGGGTCAGGAATTTCCCACAGATTCTAAAGGCTTTTCCCACAGTACCATACACTACTCTCTCCTTAGTGAAATGCCATATTTTGCTCAACCACAGGGTGTTTGACTCAAACACAGAGTAACAAAGGGATGATTTCCCATGAAAGATGATCCTGAAACAAAAATACCCCATCACTAGGAATGAGGAAAGAAAAATTGTCTACAGGAAAGAAAAGAGTTGAGTTCTTTATTCCCATAGAGAAGCACCTTAGAAAAAGAAATACACAAATTCCATCTGGTTACTCTGCCCTTACTGGGATCCCCACTGGGGGTGGGACATTCTGGGCATGATCAGGCTAGTTTTCTAAAACATTCCATAAGACTATAACTTATTCTTCTTTTGGCTGTTTTTTTTTTTTTTTGAAAATTCAATAAAACAAGTGTATGAATGACTGGGTCTAATATGCTCACACTGTCTTCCTGTTTCAGTGACAGGTCCACAGCATGCCCAGCCCTGAGGTTTGGCATCATAAAAGAATACAGAATACAGACTTTGGACTCAATCAGACCTGGGTCAAAAAGCAGATACTGCATTTACTTCCAGAATGAACTTGCAAAAATTGCTCCACGGGGCCGGGAATATAGCTCACAGCACAGCAAGTGCAAGGTTGTGAGTTCAATTCCTGATACTGGAAAAAAAAATTGCTTCACTAAGCCTCCATCTCCTTGTGAGGAAATGGAAACGCACCCTGATGAGGTAGCGCAGGGCTTATAAGAATGTTTCAAAAGCTCCTGAACCAGTGTCAGGCGATGGTGGGTACCAGATGGATAGGGTTATCATTATTCTTAGCACAGAAAACACAGCAGTGAAAATAAATTATGAAAATGGGTTTTTCTTTTATTTGAGTCTAGGAAACACTCACCTGAAAGTGCTTCTTACTAAAAGAAGAAAGGAAAAGAAAAATTAATAGCCAGCAACACCACTAAAATCTCACAAATTCCCATCTCCCCTCCCAACACAATAATGGAGATCAAACTCAGGTGCATTCCACCAATGAGCAACACCCACCAGCCCTTTTTAAATCTTTGTAAGTCTGAGACAGTGTTTCTGTAAGTTGCTCAGGTAGGCTTGAACTTGAGATCCTCTTGCCTCACCCTCCCAAGTGTCTGGTATTACAGGCACATACCACCATGGCCAGCTCACCAAGATTTTTAATCAAACTGACGTTTACAAAAGATCGACTATTGAAAAACTGACCCAACATGAAAAGTGACAGGGTATTAAGGGACCTATTTAGGTGCCTTATTCAATGGACTTTTTTTTTTTTTTTTTGAGACAAGATCTCACTGTAGTTCAGGCTGATCTTGAACTCACTAGGATGGCCTCAAACTTGTGGTGATCCTCCTGCCTCAGCCTCCTGAGTGCTAGGATTACAGTCGTGTATCACCATGCCCAGCTCTTATTCCATGTTTTGATTGAAGGTTCTATAGGATGGGACTGCATAGGGGGACTGAGTATACCAGTGGCCTCATCCTCCAACCCACATGTTTTTAAGAAGCTTGAAAGAGAAGCAAAAGGATCCAAGGAGCCCTTACCTTTCCAGCAGGACACAGGACTGTAATACAACAGAAGCCCTGAGATAATTAACAGTCCCAACAGCAGGAGGCTGACGATGGTTCCCACAATGCTGCCAATGTTTACAGGCTCTGTAATGACAAATTACACCATCGAGGCTTCTACTAATGCATGTGCGACTAGGAGAGAAACCCCCACCCCCACCAAGGCCAGTTTTTGTCTTATGAGCTTAAGCAAAACCTACGATCTTTCTATAATGCAAGTAAACAGCCCTTTGCATCACTTCAGAAAGTCAGTAGGGATCCAATGAAGCACCCAGTGAAAGATCCCTGGAAAGCTCAGAACTCTGCATTGGGCCAGGCATGGAGCTCAGGGGCAGAGTGACTACCTTGTATCTGCAAGGCCCAGGGACCCACCCCTGCCACCGACACAAACAGCCCTCCAGACTGGCTTATGTTATTGTTGTTCTCTTCTATTTTGTTCGTTGTTCACTGTTTTTGAAACAGGGTCTTGACATGTAGCTCAAACTGAACCAGATCTCACCTTGTAACCCAGGCTGACTTTATGCTTAAAATCGTCCTTGCCTCAGTATCCCCTCCAGTGCTAGGATTACAGGCACGTACCACCACACCCAGCTGTAAGACTGTCTTGTTTGGTTTTTGCCTCTTAACTTACTGGAGACTGAATCCAGGGCCTTGGCTTCTTCTTCTTCTTTTTTTTGTTTTTTTTTTGCTTTATTTTTTATTAAATTGCCCAGGCTGGGCTTGAATTTATGATCCTCCTGCCTCAGCCTCCCAGAGTGCAAGGATTACAGACATGTGTTACCATACCCAACTATCAAGATTGTTTTTAAGGCAAAGGTAAGTAAAAGTTATTAGTGCCCTGGTAAAAAGAGCAATAATAGGACAAATATAATGCACACAGAACCATACATATAGAGAACTTTGATGTAGGACAGATTAGTGAATGAAGGAAACATCATGTGAGAAATGGTGCTGGGACAAATAGTTACCAAAATTTGGAGGAGGAAAAAAAAGATTAAAAGTTTTTTACCCTGCCTCTTGCCATTTACAAAAATGACAATTTACAAAAAAGACAACTACGAAAGTCAAAATGCTAAAAGTTTTCGAAGAAAACATCTCTGTGACTCTGGAATAGGAGAATTGTTTGTTTGTTTGTTTGTTTGTTTGGTTTGGTTTGAGGCAGGATCTGACTATGTAGTTCAGGCTCGCCTTGAACTTATCTACTCATGTCCTTGAGTAGATGTCCTCATCTTCATGTAGCTGATTTTTTGAAATATTTTTTTATATCATTGGCAATTTCTTTTGTGGTACTAGGGGTTGAACCCAGGATTTTTGCACTGAGTTAGAGGTACATCCCTTAGGCATTTTGCTTTGATTTTTGTTTTGTTTTTGAAACAGGGTCTTGCTAAATTGCCCAGGTAGGATTGGAGCTTGTGATCCTCCTACTTTGGCCTCCCACATCTAGAATTATAAGTATGTAACACTACATTCAGCTAATCAGTAGCAATTTTTGTTTTAAGAAATCAAAGTGGAAAACACAACAAACTAATAAGAGGGTAGTATTTGTAACACATAAAAACTAACAAGGAATTAGTATAAGGAATTTCTAAAGAATTCCACATCTACTGGAAAACAGAAAATGTCAAGACAAAAATATATATTACTCAGAAGAAAAAAAACCACAAGTAGTAAATAAAAATAAGAATGATGTTCAAACCAGTTGTGGTGGCCCATGCTTGTAATCCCAGCAGTTGGGAGGTTGAGGCCAGAGGATCGCCATGAGTCTGAGGCCAGCCTGGTTACACAAGTGAGTTCAAGGCCAGTCTGCACTACATAGTGAGACCCTGCCTCAAAAAAAAAAAAGAAAAGAAAGGAAGGAAGGATGTTCAAAGCCATGTTAACAATCAAAGAAACTCAAAACCACATTGATTTTTTCAGTTTTTGTTGTTTTGTTGAGACAGGGTCTTGCTATGTGTTTAGGTTGCCTTGAATTCTGTATGTATCCCAGGATGGCTTCAAACTCATGGTGATCTTCCTGCCTCAGCCTCCCACATGCTGGGATTATAGGTATACACCACCACGCTAGCCAGAACCACAATGAGATTCCATTTTTCACACACTAGATGGGCAAAATTACAAAACTGGCTGGTAAAAATGTGGAAAAAAAATCACCAGTCTTACATGCTGCTTGGAATGAAAATAATTTGGTATTACCTCATAAAGATTACAATGCACATCCTTCATAATCCTTGTAAATATCCTAGAGAAAGATTTTTCTGGGTACCTGGTATACACATACATACATAAGTAGCTAAGGAAAAGAGATGTCCATAGTAACACTGTTTACCATAACAACAACAACAAACATCAGAAACAACACAGACATCCATCGGCAGGAAAACGAATAACTTACTTGTGGAAAGATGAGACAGTGGAGAATTATACAGCGGTCAAGAGGTATGGCGGTATAGTGACACCCACTGGCACGAATAAATCCCAGAAACAAAACATGGAGTGAAATAGGCAAGTCGCAAAACACCGTGTATGTAGGTAACAATTTATTTTTAGAAAAAAAAAAAAAACTTAAGAGATGAGTTTTAGGTTCATAACAAAATCTGAGCAGAAAGTAGAGTTCCTGTGTCTCCTCACACACATGCTCATGGCCCCTACCTTATGGTCAGAATCCCAAGGTACATCTGTCACAATCAATGAAGCTACACCAGCACATCACAGTGCACAGAGTACCTTAGTGTTCTACATCATATAGGTTCAAAACAATGGGGAATGACTGGCAGGTATCCATCACACAGAGGGTGTCCACTGCCCTGAAAATCTCCTGAGCTCCTTCTGTTTAACCTCATCCTCCATGATCCCTGGTGCCCACTGATCTTTCTATTATGTCCATAGTTTCATATGATATGTAACTGTGATGATTGGAAATAAATAAAACTAAATATTATTTAGAGATATAAATTGTTAGAGTTTAGCTCTTTTCTTTTTCCAATCAGATTTTAGGTATATGTAACAATCACATTCGCTCATGGTGTTTTAGATCTTAAATGCACCCCAAAAGTTAATAGGTGAAGACTTGGTTCCCAGGTAACTGGAAGCAGTGGAAACATTAGGAGGTAAGGCCTAGCTAGAGGAAGTAGGGTCACAGGGAGTATGCCGGGGAAGGTTCTGTTGGGACCTGGCCCTCTCCTCTCTGCCTCTTGGCCATCATGATGTAAGCAGCTTTGCTCCACCATAGGCTCCTTGCCACTGAGGTTCACCAAAGGCCCAAAGAGGGGCCAAGTGATTATGGACTGAAACCTCTGAAACCATAAGCCAAAATACACTTTTCCTTCTTTAACTTATATATCTCAGGTAGTTTGTCACAGTAACAAAGAGTTGCACTTACATAGTAAAATCTCTTTTAAAAAATAAAACAAGAAACTCTGGGTAGTAGTTACCTTCTGTTGTTTTGTTTTGTTTTTTGTTTTTCAGTGTTACCTTCTGTGAGAGGCCCAGGATGAGATTGGGAAGAAGCCTCCATATAAGATTGTAGGTGAAATATGAGATGCCTGCTGAAATTTGGATTTCAAGATGAATAATAATCTTTTAGCATAAGTATGTTCTATGCACTATTTAGGACATATTGATCCTTTAAAAAATTCTTTGTTTTTCTGAAATTCAAACTGAAGCATTTTTGGTTTGTTATTTTCTAAACCTGGTTGCAGGTCACTTCATTAATGTCAGCACTGTCCCGTATCTTAACATTATTCTTTTGGGCACTCATTTTACTATTACACATCCCAACTTATAGATACTACATATGTCTTCATCAACGTATAGGACACACTGCATAATTTTTTTGTCTCCCATGCAAATGTTAGTGCTTTTAGAATTGCACAGCAGTTTTTTCTAGTCATCTCACCAAGCCACATATAGGTATACTTGCAATCTACCAGTTGGCAACAGCCCATGGGGGGCACCAGGCTGTCCTCACACTGCAGCCGCAGCCCCTGAAGTTCTCACATTGCTTTCCTGCTTTCCACCACTTACCTCTTACATTGAGCCAGATGTCCACCTCCCTTATCCCCACGGGGTTCTCAGCCCGGCAGACGTAGTAGCCCTCGTCCAGGTGCTGGGAGCAGTTGCGAATGGTGAGGGTGGAGCTCTGGCCATCCTGGGCGATGAGGTAGTGGCTGTCTGGCTGGATGACCACCTTGGGCTGGCTCAGGTTCCTCAGCCACTGGATCACGGCAGGAGGGCTGGCTTCAGATATCTGGCAGGTGAATGTTACGTTGCCCCCGACAAAGCAAGTTTTCATGGGGTCAGAGAAAAGGGAGGGCATCCCTGGTGATCAGGAGAAGGTTAAAACAAAAAAAGACAAATGTTTAGGAAATGTACGCCATGGCTTGAGATATTCAAGAATATTATTTTCTTCCTGATGAAGCAACTCTAGGTATTTCTATACTATACCAAGTCTACAGAATAAAAGCTAACATTTATTGAGCATTTACTACATGCTAGGTGCTTTCACATGTATTAACCCAATTCATCCTAACAACCCTGTTATTATCCTCATAGGGGATAAATTGAGGCACACAGAAGCTTAAGCAACTTGCTCAAATTCACACAACTAAGCACGATATATCACTAGAATTTAGAGTGAACAACTACCCCACTTTACCCAAGACTGTCCAGCAGGCCCTGAGATACAGGGCTTTCCCAGTGCTAAAACCAGGAAAATGCTGACCAAAGCGGAATAAACTGGTTTTTCTAGGTAAAACAAAAATCCAAGCACTCAGACCTTATAACCCACAATCTTATATCTATGCTACTGGAAATAACCACACTGATCACATAAAATATGTACACACACAGCCCAGCAAGTGTTCCAGGGGACAGCAGGCTAGCTACCTCTGTTTCCTCTTGCTGATGTGACAAATTACTTCAAGCTTAGTGGCTTAAGACAAGAAATGTGTTCACCTATGTTCTGGAGGTCAAAAGTCAGAATGACCTTCTGGGCTAAAATCAAGGCACTGGCAGAGCTGGTTCTTTCTGGATGCGCTGGGGGGGTGGGGGTCAATTTCTTTGCCTTTTGGGTTTCTAGAGGCTGCCCGTACTCTTTGGCCCCTTCCGAGTGTCATTCCAAACTCTGCTTCTATGATGGCATCAGCTGCAGATGACTCAGGTGTCCTCCCTCTCATAAGGCTCCCTGCCTGGACAATCCAGGGTAATGTCCCCAACACAACATCCTTAACTTCACTGGCAAAGTCTCACACCGTGTAAGGTAATATTCACAGGTTCTGGGGTCATGACATGGACTTCTGGGAATCTGCCCTGGCAAACTTAGACCCTGGCATCCCTGTGCCGTGAGGGTCTGATCTATGCAGAACACAGGCAGCTACAAGGGCCACCATAGCAACCCATTTGTTCTCAGTGCACCAGAAGCCTTCCCTCCAAATGCATCCCTCCTGGGCAGGGTAGCAGATTCACCGAGGGGCATTTATGAAATGTACACTTCCGGCATCCGAGGGACAGAAAGCGGCCAACTGGGATCCTGCCTGGGACAGTGACACCCATTCCCCTTGGCAGCTGTTTCAGAGGAGGACCTAGGACTTCACAGCTAGCACCTTGGGAAGAGGGAAGAGGAAGGAAGAGGCAAAGGAGCCAGGCCGAGGAGACAGAAATAGGTTAACTACCCCCCTTCTCTCTCTCTCCTCTGTCTCTCTCCTCTCTCTGTCTCTTTCCTCTCTGTCTCTTTCTCTCAAGGTCAGGTCCACAGAAGAGAACCTCTCCCCGCCACCCTGACTCTTCTTTGGAAACTCGCACGAGACCCCTGCTTCTTGGATCAACCATCAGATTCCTTCCACGCTGCCAAATCATGCTGTCCCTCTCCACGGTTAACTCCAGTTTCCACTGGGGCCACGAAGCTGGCAGCAGTAACAAACCTCATCCCTGTGCATCTATTTCGGAGCTCCCAAACCGAAATCTCAGAAATGCTCCTCCTTACCCTCAGACAATCCCTCTGGCAGCCCTTCCTCTGTCCTCAAACTAATCTCATGTATAGGACTATACTTCTGCCAAATAGACACTTCATACCTCAAGAAGCTGGGTCACCCACATGTGACCAGCATGGCACCTATTTAGAGTTTAGCTTATGGGGTTGCTGTGGGCAGAGGTGACTAAGTGGCTGCAAAAGAGCAAGGGTCCCTCAGAGATCTGCAAGAGGACAGAAGACCGAGACCTTCACCCACTGCATTGGTTAAGGTGGCAGCTTATTGTAAGGTGACCTAAACACCACCTTTAGGGAGCTGTGGAGCCAAGCATAGCTGGGCACAGTAGTGGTCCCAGAATCTTGGTGAAGCATCTTTAATGTTTAGAAGGCAGGAAAAACGGGAAGAAATTCAGCTTCACTCGGAAGCGCTGGGGTTTCTTCCCCAGAACTACTTTCAAAGGATCCTCTCAGAAGAAAAGAAGACAGGTGAACCCCAACCGAGGACAAAGTGAGGCGGACTTACTGATCTGCACCACGCAGCTGGCTCCCGACTCTGGCCCCACGATGTGGCTCCCCACACATCTGAACTTCCTGCCATCCCATAGCTGGGACTGGTTCACCATTTCCACCCCCAGCTTCGACTTCCCCACGACCGCCCCTCCTGGCTCTTCTGTCCACAGGAAGTTAGGGTCAGGGTAACCCCCATCCCAGCGACAGGTGAGCTGCACTGCAGACGATCCCAACGCCGTCTCTGCCGAGCACTGCGGAGGTGACGGAGGGGGTGCTGCAAAACACCAGAAGGGAACAGGGGCTCAATGGCAGACTCAGATCAGCAGCTGCCGGGATGGCACTCATGGTCAAAGAACTCAGGTCTCAGACAGGATCCGCCGCAAGAGCCTCCTTCAAACCAGCACCAAGCACAAACCTAGCACAGAGGAGCACCTACAGCCGTCAGCTTTCTTCTGCTGGGTGTGAAATCTTTAGGGAATGGCTCACATTTCACTCCCACGGGGTGTGGCTGCTTACATGAAAATTGCAAATTTAGTTCATCCATCACGCTGCCCACATTTCAGTGCCCAGGCATCCATCCGCTGCTGGGTCAGACCACACAGAACAAGACACTTCTGGTATCACAGAAGGTTCTACTGGACAGTGCTGTTCCTGGAAACTACCAGGGGTTACCTCTGGCTAAGGGCAAATAAAGGCTATGCTGATTCCAGAGAGGGGAAGATATATATCTCACCTCAGACACATCCAGGACCATATGCATATTTGCTATACATGTTTGTATACTTCATGTTATACAAATAGAAACAAATTTGGCAGCACTTGGGAGATGAGGCAGGAGTGTCGCCACGAGTCTGAGGTCAGCCTGGACTACATAGTGAGTTCAAGGCTAGCCTAAACTACAGAGTAGGACCTTGCCTCAATAAAAACAAACAATTTTGTTTATTTTTTGGTACCAGAAATCAAACTCAGGACCACATGCTTACCAGGCAGGTTCTGTGCCACTTGAGCTATACCCCCAGCCCCAGGAATAAATCTGGGCCAGGTGTGGTGGAGCACAGAGATCCTGTCTCAAAAACAATAAAACAAAAAAAAAAAATTTGAATTTTTTATGAATGGATGGATATGTAACACTGACAAGAAAAATTACCAGAAAAAATACCAAAAATAATGGTTAGAACAATTCTTTTCTTCTTTAAGCTCAGCTGTCATTTTCTACAAGTACGTGTCACTTTACGTGCTATAAATGTCATTTATGTTAAACAACAGAGAGGCTTATAAAGGCTCTGGATAACATACAAATTAAGCAATGTGTCATTACCCTGCCCACTCATTTCTAGTTCCCATGTTCCCTTTCATTAGCAGGGATTATGAGTGCACCGGCATTTCTGCAGCAGTTTTCAGCCAAGACATTTGCATCTAGCAGTGTTTGGTTGGTGTTTCCCCACCCCCAAAATAAGCTGCTGGAGAGCCTCACTGGGCTTCTGGAGAACGCGGATACAGATGGATGGATGAATGAGTGGATAGCGGTGTCTCTGTACCGTGGACTGTTACTCAGCCACGGAAAGAAATGAAGTACTGGGCCAGGGATTTAACTCAGTGGCATAAGCGCCTGCCTGGCAAGCGCAAGGTTGTGAGCTCAATCCCCGGTACCAAAAAAAAAAAAAAAAAAGAAATGAAGTGCTGATACTCGGTACTAGGCAGCTCACAGGACTCCCCTGCAGCCCTTGCACACACTGTGCAAAGTGAGAGAAGCCAGACACAGGCCACATATGGTTAAGATCCACTCACAGGAGATACCCAGGACAGAGCAACCCACAGAGGTGGAGCGCAGATCTGTGTCTGTCAGGGGCTGAGGAGAAGACGGGCGTGGCTGCCTGGTCACCTGGGAGTTTCCATTTGAGACAATGAAAACGTTTTGAAAGCTGCTATAATTTGCATCTGGAATGTCCCCCAGTGGCCCACTGAGCTGAAGGGTTAGTCCCCAGCCCGGTGCCACCAGGAGCAGGTAGGAACTGAGAGATGGGGTTGTGGGAGTCCAGCCCCTTCCCCTTCCCGTGTTTGTTTAGCACCCACTGGTAAATGAACAGGCTTCCCTTGCCACTCACTCTCACTACGATGTTCTGTCACCACAGGCCCAAAGCAACGGGTCCCATCGGTCACAGACTGAAAACTCCAAAACTGTGCGTCAACTAAATACTACACAGAGGTGGCTGCTGGACAGTATTATGAACGTACTAAATGCCAATGAACTGTACATCCTTTCACTTTGTTGTTGCTGCTTTTTACAGTACTGGGGACTGAACCCAGGGCCTTCACCCTCTGCTATCTCCCCAGCTCTTTTTTATTTATTATCTTGAGACAAGAGTCTTGCTAAGTTTTCCAGGCTGGACTCTGACTTGCCATCCTCCTGCCTCAGCCTCCCAGAGTATTGGGGTTACAGGCATGCGCCATCATGCTCAGTTTCACCTCTGTTTTTAAAAATGAAAAAGAATGCATGAGGCTCAGAGTTTGTTTTCCTCTGTGGCTCAGCCCATGCAGCAGGCGATGCCTCTTAAGAGGAAAAAAAAAAGAGGCTTAGATGCAGGGGGGGCGGTAGAAGGGGAAGAGGAAGAGGAAGGAGGCAGGGAGGGGAGTGCTTCTTACGCACAGTAGACCAGGAGCTCGGTGATCACCTTGCGCTGCCTCCCACTCAGCACGCTGGTGGCCAGACAGGTGTAGTTCCCTTGAAGGTTTTGTGACATCAACAGCAGTGTGAAGCAGGTGACTGTCAGGTTGCTTCCAAAGGACTCAGGGCTAGAATGGGCTTGGAACCACCACTCAACCATAGGCGGGGGCTGTGCGTGGCTGCGGCAGCTGAAGTCCACCTGGGAGCCCTTGACCACGTACATGGTGCCATTGGCCAGCGTGCCGGTGGCTGAGATGTTGACCTCAATGTGGTCAGGGCCACCTGGAAATGACAGGGGAGAGAGTGGCATGAATTACTTGTGCATTTACCTGAGCTCCCAACCAGTTCCAGCGGACACCTGACAGGTCAGGAAGCAGCCGGTGTGGAGAGCAGCGCCCACCAGACCCTGTGTTACCAGTGCTGTGCTAAGCACCCTGATGCCACATTCTCTTATTTGCTCCCAGAGGATCCTGTGAGATTAATCAAGGAAGTAGATCGTTATAGAATACAAAAAGTTTTTTTAAAAAAACAACACAGAGCCAGGGGTAGAAGTGCATGCCACAAGCCCAGCACTTCTTTGAGGTGGAGGCAGGAGAATCACAAGTTCAAACCTACCCTAGCTAACTTAGTGACTCAGTGAGACCTTGTCTTCTAATAAAATATTTTTTAAAGGACTGTGGATATAACTCAGGGCAAAAAAAAACCTGGGTTCAATCCTCAGTACTGCAAGGAGAAAAAAACAATCATATAGTAGAAAATATGTTTGGGCAGAAAAGACTGACACAGCAAGCCTGAGCCTGGTGTCCAAGGTCAGCCATTGGTGGCGTTTAGGAGCATAGATTTCCACCAATCTCAGTATGCATTAAAAACTGGCTCGCTGCCCCTCATTAACTGCTGAACACTGCTCCTTCCAGGCAATCTGGGATTTTGGTATGTAATAGAACAGCTCCCAGTAAAAAAAAATAAATTAAAAATAAAAATAAAAAACCAACAACAAAGACCATGGGCTCTGAACCCTAGTGAGTTTTCCTGGCAGATCTCTGCCACGTGCCACCGTACTCAGTGCTGGAGAATCTAACAGTGTCCTGTGAAACCCCATGAGGAGGTGACTTGTACAAGTTCCTGCTTTGTTTACACTAGGCTTCATCTCACACGCTTTTCCCTTTTGCTGATTTTGTTACTGCTGTAACAAATGATGACACACGCTAATGTCTGTGATCCTGCTCCAGAATCACGGAACCTGGGGGACCCCCAGCATAACACATGGACTGATCAAGATATAGTGTGTTTAAATGAATGACAGGAAAAGACACATCATCATTGACCCCCCTCAAAATATTCTCCCTCACTTCAAACGCACTTCTCCCATTGTTGGTGCCACCTTCTGATGCGGTTCTACCAGTGCTCTTTCCTGAGTGTCTTTATCAGGTATGATCAAAAATACAGTGAATGCCGCTGCTGCGTGCCATGTAATGAAAGGCAGGCCCATAACCACATTGCTGTGTTGGAGTCAGCCCTATTCCCCAGATCTGGCACCAAGGGGCTTCTGGCTCTTCCTCATCAAAGTCAAAATGACCATGAAAGGTAAATGTCTGCTATCATTTCAGGACTCCAAGGCAGCCACAATGGCACAACTTAATTAGACACTCACAGAAGACTTCCAGAACTGCTCCAGAACGTGGCAAGGACAATGGGATAAGTGTGTTTGAAGCTAGGGAGAGTGTTTTCAGGGGGATCAATAGCAGTGTCTTTTACCATAACACACGTTTTTTAAAAATGTAAACACTCAGTTTATTTATCATACTACATATCATACTGAAAACTAAGAAATATTTTACCCTTTGGTAGCCCCCATTTCCTCACCCATAAAATGAGGTGCTAGCAATATCTATTTAGTGGGGCTGTTACATAATTAAATGAGTTAGAATGAGTTAGTCTAGTAGAGCACTCAGAAAAATGTCTGGCATGCTAGAAGCACTTACTAAACTGTTCAGCCTTATCTTGGATTCTCCTCACCTACCTATCTACTTATCTTTTTTCTTCTTCTTTTCTTTTTTTTAAAACAGGGTTTCTCTACATAGCTCAGACTGGCCTTGAACTCACTATGTAGCCCAGGCTGGCCTGGAACTCACAGTGATCCTCCTGCCTCAGCCTCTCGAGTGCTGGGATTACAAGCGTGTGCCATCATGCCTGGCTTCTCCTCACATTTCTTAATTTCCTTCTTGTCTCCTGAAATGCCCTTTACTGTTGGTACCACAGCACCCAAGATACCATCTCCCCTTTGATGAAAATATACCTCTCTCTGGGAATATAGCTCAGCGGTAGAATACATGTCTGCATGCACAATGCCCATCTCAGCTCAATCCCCAGCACGTGTATGCACACACACACACACACACACACACACACACACACACAGAGCATATCCTACAGATACATACATCTGGTTAGCTCTCAATTAAAAAACATATCTTTAGCCAACGGTAGGGGCTCACTCTTATAACAACAGCACTCAGGAAACTGAGACAGGAGCATTGTGAGTTTGGGGTCAGTTTGGGCTATTTAGTGAGTTCAAGGCCAGTCTGGACTACACAGCTAGCCAGACCCTGTCTCAGAAAAAAAGCAAATTAAGATTATATCCAACAGCTGTTCATACTATAATAATTTCTAGTTCTACCTCCCCCAGAGTCTTCCTCTTTTAGAAAGAAGAATGTGAGAAGGGCAATGCTTTGCCAAAGGAATAAATCCTTGGCTGCAGAATTTTGAACAGAAATAGGCCAGTAAAAAAAAAAAAAAAAGTTATTTGTGGAAAAAGGCTTACCCACACAAGACCCCTCAAAACAAGTATATACTTCATCCATAACTACCCTACAGCTATATAAACTGTAGGCTTCAGCCTAGCATGATGGAACAAACACCAGCACTCTGAGAGGCTGAGGCAGGAGGAGCTCAAGTTTGAGCCCAGCTTGGGTAACTTAGCAAGCCCCTATCTCAAAATTAAAAAAAAAAAAAAATTTAAAGAGCAGTACATGCAGTTCAGTGCAAAGGCTCTGAGTTCAATCCCACTACTGAAAGAAAAAAATGTGAATTCCTAAGGAAAATATTCTCAGTATTTTACTTGTCAACTTGGAGCTGCTCCTAATAATGCAGGGATCTGCTGAAATCATGTCACCTCCCACAAAGTGTCTGGGGAAAAGGTTGCACTGTGGCTTAGGCTGTGCTCAAATGACCTATTCACTGCCGCTGGCTAGTCGGATAGGTATGTGGGCCAGCAGGTCCTAGGGTGTGCCCAGGCTGGCACGCATCCACTTAAATGTAGGGTCCCTCTGAAGTGCTGGTGGCCACCACCCATCTCAGCCAAGCTAGTGCACCACAGATCAAACACATCTGGGTCTTTAAGCTGTCTGGAGAGCACCTGTGCTCCGTGGCATGGACAGTGCAGCCCTCAGAAGCTATCTGAGAGGGGCTTAGACCAGCACAATTATCAGAAAGAAAGCAAGCAAGCAAGCAAGCTGGGAAGTAAATGACAAAGAAGCAGATAATAGGATAAAGAAAAAAAAAATCAAATGAGAGAAACTAAATTGTCCAGGGCTTAGGGTCATGGCTTATCTATAAAATCTTTGGGTGAAATTTGATCGTTTCTTCCTCTTCTTTTCTTTCCTTCTTTTTTTTCTTTTTCTTTTTTGGTAGTCCAGAGATTGAACCAAGGGTCTAACACATGTGAGGTGAGCTAGTCCACCACTGAGATATACATTCAGCTCTTTTAGTTTCCTATTTTGACAGAGAAAGTTGAAATTCTGTGAGTGTTGGCATGACCAGGATGCCACCACGCCCAGCCTGGATGATTTACTGATTGAAGCTGATACCATATTTCTGATTCCATGGAGTTCTTTCCCTACCTTAGCTATGACAGAGGAGGAGGAGTCTCTATCCCACATGCTCAGGTCTGGAAATGTTTGAGATTTGGGAGATTTCATCGGCATAGACCTGCTTGGTGAAAGTGCCCCTGTGACCTGTGAATCTGAGGTTTTGTGTCATGTTGGGCTCCGAGTTTGAGGTTTCGGAACATTTTCAATTTCAGACTTTCAGATGAGGAATGCTTAATCTGGACCGGTTTCCCACTCTCCCAGATTTCTCACCACCCCGATATTCCTCCATAGCTACCACTAGAGTATCTACTGCTTACAGAGTAAGGACAGCAATAATTCAGAGAGACATGCAGATGAGAAGGGAAACCAAGTGGGGGTCTTTACAGAGGCATTTCACTAAGGCCTTGGTCATGGTCAGTGTCATTTCTCAACTGTTTCCCACAGGTCCCCCTGCCTTTGCTTGGGGACCACAAGCCTGTATCCTGAATTCAGACAGACCTGAGCAAAAATCCTCCTGCCCATTATCTTGGGACAGCCTCAAGCAAGCGTCCTCGACTACTGCCTTACTGAAGGAGCTAGTGAGGTAACAGAAACAGAACACTTAGCCCAGTCAATATTCTGAAAGTGTTATCTGTTATCATTATCAGTAGGATTCTCCTAGATTGATTCTAGAATGGGATCAGAAGACCAATGCCCACTGTTGTAGTCAGGAGTTGTGAGAACAATTACAATCAGGACACAGAATTTATAATATTATTTTATGATGGCCACCCAGAGTTAACATAAAAGTACAGGAAATCTGTTTACAACACTTTAAAGACTTAGAAAATTCAGCCAAGAGCCTGGATTCCACAGCAATGCCCTGCATGAGTCCAGCTGAAGACCTAGAGCCCATGACAATGCCTCCCACGAGTCCAACTGGAGATCTAGAGCCCATGACAAGGATTCACACCAGTCTGTTTTACAGATCTAGTGGGAAGACCCAAAGGTCAGAGGTGGAAGCTATAAAGTCTTTGCCGGCAGGGTGAAGGAACTGGGCCAATAGGTTGAGGGCTCTACACTGGAGCCAAGGAGTCACACTCACAAGACCAGGGCTGTCATGAAAAGCACCACAGCCATCCTCAGTGACAAGGAAGTCCTGAGCTCCTCCAACAATGAGAACAGTTGAGTACATGCCAGGAAGCTATCGTGACAAGCTTCTCCTGGAGATTAAATGGCACACACCTTTCCCTCCAGAGCCAGGAAGTGATGCACAATGTAAGGAGCAAAGTTCCCCCAAAGTGAACTCAGCCACTCTCACCAACAAGGTCCTGATCTTTGATGATAATGACCAAACTCACATTGGGGAAGCCAGCATGACAAGCTCCTCCAGGAGATCCAATGGCTTGAAACAGCAACATTTAGGAGAACCTGCAAAGCCCAGCTCTTCTTCTCCATATCTCTATTTATGCTGGCAACTTTCCTCAGGTGGGCCATCTACATTCAGCACCATGCTGATTTAATTCAGCTGGTGTTAAGCTGACTACCAGTTTTTAATTCTTAACACCCACCCTCATTTTCAGATGGCCAGTGACCGAACAGTGGCTTTTACTGATTTGCAATTATTCTAACGAGACAGAACACTACTTTGAAACACTAATTAAATGAAATCTTATCTCAGAAGAATTCCACTCTTCTCTCTAGTAGACCTATTATTACCAAAAATGGTACTCTTTAGAGTCGTCAACCAAAAATGTGTAGAAATCTGCTTTGTCTCATATATATATATATATATTATACATTCTATTAAATGTAATTATATATTAGAATATATTATGTGATAGGATATATATTCAATATAGTCATATTTTATATACATATCTGTGCACACATGTGTACAAACACATGCGTGCACACACACACATCTTCAATTTTGCCAAAAGGCTCAGAAAGCCTAAAATATTCATTGTCTGGCCCTATACAGAAAAACAGTTTGCTGGACTCCAGTCCAGAATAACCTATGGCTCCTGCCTTCCTGCTCTGTTGCCGCTCCTGACATCTGAGGTGATTTCTGTCTCACCGTGACTACAATTGGCCAGTCACGAGTCACAAAGGGTTCGTTGACATCATCTGAGTTTCCTCATGAACAGTAAATTCCAGGTATTTACTCGTACACTAGCATTTTCACCTGAAAAGGATCTAAGAACATACCTGGTAGTCTCTGCTAGTCTGTGGACAGACCTGTAGGATTGTTTTTGATGGTTCTGGGCATTGAGTCTAGGGCCTTTTCCCTGAGCTACATCTCCAGCCCTTTTTTAAATTTTGAGCCAGAGTCTTCTTGCTCAGCTGCCTAGGCTAGACTTGAACTTGTGATCCTCCTGCCTCAGCCTCTCAGAGTGTTGGGATTACAGATGTGGGCCATCATGCCCAGCTCAGACCTATAGTTCTACAATGGGACAAGATCTGAGGGAAAACTTACAGAGACTATTTTGAAGTCACTTTTAAAAGCAAAAGTGATACTCTTACTGCCTCCGCAGCTCCCTAGTGATCACCAGTCCTGTCCTCAAAGCCCCAAACCAGAGGTCTTTAGCCTTTTCTAAGCACCCATCTCTGGTCCACACCCACATTAATCAATTCTTACCCATGAATCTCCCTATCTTCCCACAGGTACTGTGACAGCTGAGTGATTGTGTCAACTTAAGAAGTTTAGAGTTTAACTAAATCAAGCTCAGTAATTTCACACCCTAGAGTGTGGTAGACCCACCCTAAGGCGGCTCCCCACCTGGATACCATGATAAGGAAATGAAGAAAGGTTTTCTTCTGTGGAGTTCCATCTCCTGGCTTCCGGTGCACTCTTCAGCTTCCACCACAGACCCTCTGCCTCCCGATACAGACTTGCAGGGGACACTGCAGTGAGCTCCAGACCTTGGCCTGACTCCTGTAGTCTCCAGTATGCGGACACCCTCTGCACGCTTCCTCATCCAGCTCTGCGGGTGGCCACTGAAGCCAGTCTTGTAAATTCTCATACATCTATATATCTTGTGTTATATCCGTTTCTCTAGTAAAACACTGAGGATACATGCAGCCAACACCCCCTTTCCTTCAGGCCCTATGTTTTGATAAGGCACAGAAGGAGCCAGCACAGCAGGGTGCACTGTTTGTGGGTATCTGTGTCAGGAAATACGCATCTTCCCTGAGACTACCTTTCTGGGAAGTCAGGCCTGAGAGGCACTTCAATGGCCAGGCAGGAACCCTCCACCAACTAAATCTGAAGGATCAATACAAACCAGCTTCCTCACTGCCCACGTGCCTACAGGCTCAGATGTTCTCTGAGCCCTTGGTTGTCTGGAGAAGACTAGACACCGTGAGAGCCACGAACCACGCAGTCTTCCTGGGGTCTTTCTTGGGTTGACCTTTGACTTGATCACTCGCTCCCCAAACACTCAACACTAGGAGGAAGCACAGAGTCTTCCAGGCTGTGCTAAGGTCTGGGCCATCTTCTCCACATTCCACCCTTCCTGCAGGTGAACACAGCGGAGCTGACTCATACCAGCTCCAGGGTGGAGGAGGAGAGGATTAATGAAGTCCGCAACCCTAGAAGCCCGGACCTGCTGTGAGCCAGGACCTGCTGCACAATCAGGAGCAGAGTTCCAATCCCAATGGCTTCGGCTGTCAACATCAAACTTTTTTAATTTTTTAAAAAATTTGCAATAGTGGGGACTGAACCAAGGGCCTCTGCACTAAGCTATATCCCTGGCCCTTTTTAGTTTTTTTTTTTTTTTTTTTGACTCAGGGTCTCATTAAATTGCTAAACTGCCCATTGTGGGCTCAAACACTGAGCTTTTCCTGCCTAGGCCTCCCAAAGTGCTGAATTTACAGGTATGCTCTCTCCACCTTTAAATTAACACCTAGCGCTACAGATTCATCACAGATGAATGATGAAAGCCCACTGTGGATGCCTACTCCGGGAAGGGAAAATCCCTGCAAGTTTCCAGAAACCCCACTCTCTAGAAGGCAGAGGCACCAAATGCTCACTGACTGAGAAGCAGACGTCCAGGTGGCCCAGAGAGAACACAGCATCTTGGTCCATTCACGCATTCAAGGTCAGCTACTGATAAAAACCCGGCCCCTCTCGGAATCTGTTTCCCATAGCTTCCAAAGCCACGTGAGATGTTTCCAAACCTTTACCCTTAGGAGAAAGACAATATGTGACCACGTTATCAACCATGTCTGTGAAACAAAGAGAAAAGCAAAGACAAGGCTCTGACCCAAGCAAGTCCTGTTTGAAAGCCACAGATGGAAAATGATTGCTGGGAATTTGAGATACACTTTTCCACCGGAACCTGGTCACTGGCATAAGCAACGGAGGGCGGTAAGAAGAGCCAAGTGCGTGCTGCACCAGGAGCTGTGCAAGTTCATGAGGGCCACAAATCTGCAACTAGGTCCCGCTGTGACCTTGACCTTTACAGAAGATAAATCTGAGGTTGGAGGAGCTCCAAGGACTTTGCCAAGGTCACAAAGAAAACAGTAGGACCTATACTGCAAATTCTTTTGGCCACTCAGCAATACCACTGCCCTCCCAGAAATGGCAGTTGGATCAAAACTAAGCCAGATTCCCAAATCTGCTATGTGAAACTGTAAGCCAAGTTCCAGTGAGAGATGCCAAGCCCTTGTTGGCTGCCGCTGTCTGAGAAGCAGAAAGAGGCTCCTACTGCTCAGACGGGTCTAGTATTTTGCCCACGATCCTTGTGGAAAAGGAAACAGGAGACCCCAGAGGGCTGTACACCACCCAAAAGGCATTTATGCCTTTCGTGGATAAGCATTACACCCATCAGGGATAGCTGGTATTTCCAAATAAACAACTTTCTGCATTATGAATCACACCACAGTAACTCAGACATGCTCGGACCTTCCTTTAGGGAGGGCAAAGTACCATTTGAATTTAGTGACATTTTTTAAAATGCAAATTCTTTCTGGGCATGGTGTCTCACACCTGTAATCCCAGCACTAGAGAGGCTGAGGCAGGAAGGATGGCTGTGAACAAGCAGCCAGTCTGGACTACATAGTGAGTTCAAGGCCAGCATGGACCACGTAGTGAAACACAGGTCCTCCTGTCTCATGCACCAGGCTCCTGTCCCACTGGGCTTCTGCCCATCCACGGACACATCACACTCAGTGCATCTCACACTAGTGCTTGTTCTGCCTGGACTGCTCTCTCATCTATGCATCACCGGCTCCTAGATTCACCTTAAATGTCCCCACTGGCTAAGTATCCCTTAGCCAAAATGCCTGGAGCAGAAGTGTCACAGATTTCAGATATTTTTAGTGGGGGGAAGTGGATATTTGCACAGACTTTATCAGTTGAATATTCTTAGCACAAAAATTTGGGGCATTTGGATTTTAGATTTTCAAATGAAGCATGCCCAAGCTACACCTCCAAAAGCTCCTAACCTCCCAGTTTAAGGTGTTTTGCAGGGTCATGTGGCCCCATCTCTGTGCCCTGCACCGCACTTTCCACCCTGACATCTTTGCTCACTTTTCCCATCCATGTGCCTCCACCAGGCTGCCAGCTCCATAAGGGCAAAGACCTTTCCTGTCTTTGCTCCCTCCTGTAGCCCAGTACCTAGAACAGTGTTTGGTATCAGGTGCCCAATAAATTGATGTAGAACGAGCAATTATTTTCTCTCTGCTAAACTACATATCCCGGGTACACAACAAGGATGTTCCTCCAGAGCAGTGACCAGAACACTTTCTGCATAAAAGGCCAGAGAGCAAGTATCTCAGGCTTCACTGGGCATGGTGGCTCACACCTGCAATACCAGCACTCAGGAGGCTGAGGCGGGAGGAACACTGCAAGTTGGAGGCTAGCATGAGCTACAAAGTCAGTCCAAGGCCAGCCTGAACTGCATAGCGAAACCCTGTCTTGGAAAGATTAAAAAAAAAAAAAATCTCAGGCTTTGGAGACTGCATGATCAGGTCACAGCACTCATCTCTGCCACTGTGGCAACACAGGCAGTCACAGATAGTATGTCAGTGAATGAATATGGCTATATTATTTAGAGACACTGAAATTTGAACTGCATTTAATTTATTGTTCTATTGATTTTTTTCAACTGTTTAAAAATGTCCACAGCTTGCAGGCCATATAAGAACCTTCAAGCACAGTTGGTGACTGGCCAGGTACAGCCCACAAACCCCACTCTAAATTCCCACACGTGTGCAGTGAATATGACAGACTGTTTCAGTAAAGTGCAGCAAGTCACAGTGGCTTGTACCAAGCCTTGTACTGAGCACTATTGCATGAAAGCACTAGCCATACTCAACAGGCATGCAGTGTATTTCCCCAAGCAGTAAGGCGGACAGAAGCTCAGAGATATTAAACTACTTAGCCAAGGTGATGCAAGACTAAATGGTAGCTTTAGGATTGGAATTCAGGCCGTTTGATGGTGTTATATAATAAAATGACAGGAACAACAATGATACTAACAAGAGCCTAAAAATAATAGCCATTTAAAACACTGCAGACACAGCTTCTAGCCTTCACAGCGATTCCACAAGGCAGGAATTTTTTTTTAATCCCCATTTTACAGGTGAGGAACCACAGGTGCAAGTATTCACTCCACTCGAGAGTGGCAGAGCCCAGCCTGAAATCCGGGCCATCCACCCTTCCACCCACGTCCTGTCCGAGGCACTGGGCGTTTTGCCAGCCCCGGTCCCTGCCAGCCCACTTACTGGCCACCTGTAGCCACACTGGGAACCACTGCGTCCCGTTGCGCATCTCCCGGCAGGTGTAGTTGCCCTCATCCTGCTGACGCAGTGCCTCGATGTGCAGGGCACCGGCGTTCACCAGAGAGAAGCGAGGCTCGGCTGACACGAGGCCGGCGCTGGAGGAGAGAAGCAGGACCGGCTCTGGGTCATTCCGGTACCAGGCCACCAGGCCCCTGGGTCCCGAGATGTTGCCACAGTGCAGAGTAATGTTGTCGTGAAGTTCACCGACCATGACAGCTGCCAGTCCTGTGCAGGAAAAGGCCAGCTGTTAGTGCCTTCCTTCCTGTGGTCTGAGGAATGAATGAATCCACGGCCTTCGCACTGGGCTATATCCCCGGCCCTTCTTCTCTTTCTCATTCTGAGGCCAGTTCTCAATAAGTTGTCCAGGCTGAGCTCATTTGCAACCCTCCAGCCTCGGCCTCCCCGTGAGAATGAATTACAGGCGTGCTCCACCATGTTCAACTGCGTTACTACCTTTCCTGATCTTTGAACAACCTCCCTTTTGGGACAGTCTGTCTGCATTGGGATTGTTTTGTTTTGTTTTTTAATCAAGCATGTGGTTTTAAGGGTCTCAGTTGAGTTAGGATTCATGGCCCATCATTGATATTAAGGACCTTGGGGTCATAGTTCCAAGTCCTCACTCCCTCCCAGTCCTCTGTGCCTCCAGTGTGCCTACTGTGGGACAAGTGTGGTGAGCACTGGGAACCCAATGATGAGCCAGACAGAAGCTTCCAGGAGTTCACAGGCCAGTGGGAAAACAGATAATAAACTGACAGTTACAGCTCAGTGTGATCAGCACAGAGATAAGAGCTCGACTGGGACACGCATCAAAAAAGACGTCTAGGAAACAAACCACCATCTGAAGGGCAAGCAGAGGTTGGCCAGGTTCAAGGTGGGGCTCTGGTTCCCAGACAGAAAAGTGCTGCAAAGGCCCAGGCCAGGGGCTGGGAGTATGGCTCCGTTGGCAGAGCTCACGCCTCACCCAGGTGAGGTTCTGGGTTCCATCCCCAGCACCACAACAGATGAATCAATCAACAATAAAATAAATGAAACCGCAAGCTCAGACCTGAGCAGCAGCCTTGCTAGAAATACAAACCAGGCCAGGTGTGGTGGCACACACTTGTGATCCCTGCAGTTGGGAGGTTGAGGCAGGAGGATCACTATGAGCTCAAGACCAGCCTGGGCTACATAAGCAAGTTCAAGGTCAGCCTGGGCTACATAGCAGGATGCTGTCTCAAGTCCCCCCCCCAAAAAAAAAGGAAGGAAGAAAGAAAAATAAAAACTATTAGCCATACAACACACACACACACACAGAGACACATCTAAATCAGAATCAGGGGCAACACAAGGGTGGGGGTGGCTGAAAAAAAGCTCCTCAGGTGACAGATGCTAAGAGCAACTGTCTGACCTTCACTAAAAGAACTGTAAGCAGAAACAAAAGCAGCCCATTTTTTTGAGAAGTATCCCAACTTCCCAGCCCCTTTTATAATCGAGACCCAGATTCAGAGAGGCCACAGAGGCAGAAGTATGGGCAGGCCCTGGTGAGCCGCTGAAACTGTTCTGGAATTAATTAGTGGTGACAGTTGCATAACCTTGTGAATATACTAAAACCACAGAGCTGTACACTTTAAAGGGGTAGGTTTTACGGTATGTAAATTATATCATAATACAGTTATGAAAAAGATAAACTGCCACCTGCCTCTGGGTAGTCTGCTTTCTTTTTTGAGACATGGTCTTGCTGTGTAGCCCAGGCTGGCCTACAGCTTACTACGTAGCCCG
The DNA here is from genome assembly GCA_004027455.1 of Hydrochoerus hydrochaeris. Lineage (NCBI taxonomy): Eukaryota > Metazoa > Chordata > Mammalia > Rodentia > Hydrochaeridae > Hydrochoerus > Hydrochoerus hydrochaeris. The sequence continues at coordinate 11,329 of PVLA01012847.1, read as the reverse complement.
GGCTGACCTCGAACTCATAGGAATCTTCCTGCCTCAGCTTCCTGAGTGCTAGGATTATAGGCACATGCCACAACACCCCAGTATTCTCATTTGTAAGAGGAAAAGTTAAGTTATATGTTTGGCCTGTTGTGTGATTAGAATGGGGCTCCCTTTGAAAGAGCCACTGTCACTCTGAAGCCACAGGAAGTTCTGATTCTCTTACCATCTTGGCCACACTGTCCCCCAAAAACTTTCAAGCCAGGGCAGGATGGGAAAAAACAAAACTAAATCCCATGCTGAAAGCCACAGAATGTCACCCAATGCTAGCCACAGAATGTCACCCAATGCTACAGATTCTCAAATAGCAAGAAATGTTTCTGAACAATCACTTTAAAAGCAGGACAACATTATTTTCAAATGATTAGGCAGGGAACCCAAGCTCTCAGGTGACAAACGCCACTGAGCAGGGGAGGATGAACTGCAGAGTGGCAGATGCAGTATGTGTCCTTGAGACCTGCAGACCTGCCTCTTGCTTTGACTCCTTAGCAAGGGAATAAAGGGACAATGACTTGGAAACGCCCAGGTGAAACTTTAATCCTGGAACTTGAGCTATCATCCTCTTCTCCAAAGAATTGAATGACATGGTCACAAAAGAAACCATTTAAAGACATGGAACATCTCTTCTTGGCTCTGCCCTCTCCATTTTACTCTAAGTACTGAAACTCGAGGTGACCTTAGCGATCATCTAGTCCAGAGATGTGGCTAAGAGTGAGCCCTGGTTCAGTACAATCATTGATTAGTAATGTCTGGCACAGACACCATAAGGGTAGTTCTAGCAGATACACTAGTTCCAGGAGAGATGCTCCCGTACCCTCTGGTTTTACTACTGAAAAAAACTGAAGTTTGAGAAGCTTAAATGATTTACTTAAGGTCCCACACAAGTCACTGGGATTGTGGGGTTGTCATATAGGTCTCCAGTGTTCCAATCACAGGGATTAGAAATCATTTACATGGTATCCAGGGCATGCATCCCTTGTTGTTCTCCAACCTGAAATTCAGAATATGGAACAAAAGAGGGAGGGAGCCATACAAACTCTCTTGATACTGCCCTTGTATTATTATTTACAGTTACATCTGCATGTTTCTTTTCCTAGCACTTTTCAAAAATGATCCCAAGTATAAAATGTTGGAAAGAGATTATCTGAATGACTACAGAAAAATCTGAAATGATATTCAAATTTTCAAAACTGTTTTGAATAATACAGGACTGAATTACGTATCTTTTTAATGACCTGGGGTACACCACAGAGGTGACAAGTAGAGGCGTCAGTGTTCTCAGGAGCTGAGTATTAGGAGAACATGCCCTTCTCAAGACAACTCCCGGTTAGAAAGCCAACAAAATTATGGCATACCCAGGAAACCGCTGGCACAGTACAAACAGGTAAAGCAGGCCTGGTCAGGTGTGGTGGTGCACACCTATAATCCCAGTGCTTAGGAGGCTGAGGCAGAAGGATCACTGCAAATTTAAGGCCAGCCTGGGCTACATAGTGAGTTCAAGGATAGTCTGAACTACTTGGTGTGACTCTGTCTCAAAAACAACAACAAAAACTCCCACAAACTAACCAGGCCTGGCAGTAAATTCCCCACAGCGGGTGCCACAGCCACCCTGGAAGCTGGCTGATGCCGGTATAATTTCAGCCTCAGTTGTTCCTTGTGGCCCTGGGTCACTGTTGTTCACAGTGCAGGAAACACTACAAACAAGATCTGGGACCACTGGACAATCACCTTTCCTTTCTGTCTTCATCCTCTCCCCAGGCAAAGCGATCCAGTCCAATGCCTGGAGGGCCCAACACTTAAGGTCCCTGTCTGAAGAGGGTAGGGGATAAGTTACTATAACAGAGAAAAAAAGGTGATACAAATGAGGGTGGGGGGATGTCATAGGTAAGAAGATGGCCACTGCTCAGCTGGAAAAGCAAGGCCAAGGTTGCCGGACTTAGGTTTTGGGATTTTTTTTATTATTTAACTGTTCTTATTGGTTGCTAAAAGCAAAAACAAAACAGACATTTGTGAGCTCCTAACAAGAAGGAACTTTTGGCACTTGCTGCTAGGAAGCTCAGGTGAAATGTAAAACCTTCCTTCAGGAACCTGCAAGAGGAGACCAGCTAGTGGGCTGGACTGCACAACACAGAAAGCAGGACTCCACTTGGTACCTTGGCAAGGTCTTGCCTCTCAGCAAACTACACTCTCTCCTGGCTCCATCTCCCTTCCTTCCAACCCATCGCCTCCCTGCTTGTAACATGGGCTGCACACAAAGCAAATGGATTAGCTAGTGAATTACATTCAAAAGTACTTTTTCATCTTTTTACATTCCACATATTTTTGCAAGCAACCCTCTATTATTTTATTGTAACAAAACAGGTGTGAGTGAAGCAGTAAGTCTTCTTGTCAATTGTATCTAGCGAGGGAATTTTTTTTTGGCTAAGTCTTAAATTATTTCAAAATAAAAAGGTTTTTCCCCCCTTTTTTCTTTTTTGGTTTGTTTTTTGATAAAGGAAAGCGCAAAGAAGGAAAGCACGGCTTCGAGTGCGCTGGTAGGCACGGCGGGTTTGAAGGCTGTGTAGGGAAACGCATAGGTCACAGGTGTAAGGACAGTTAACCTCGGGCAGAGGGAGGGGAGGAAAATAAAGTGGGAGCCTGCAGCTTCTGCACCAGCGCAGCAGGTAAATCCTGAACGCGAATTTACACCCGACGCTTAGGGAGTAAAAAACAATCACTTTCCCCTCTACACGTGCCTCTTATCACATCTCCGCTGGCCCGGGCGCCCCCAGGAAGCTGGGGCATCTGAGCCCCCGGGAAATTCCTTCCCGCGAAGAGCAGGAACCCGAGATTCTCCCTGGGCGGCTTCGGGCGGAGTCGAGGGATTTCGGGCTCGGGTTGTCACCGCCCCATTGTTGCCTGGGAAAACTCAACTTCTCCCTCCAGACTGAGACCCCTTACCTGCGGCGACCCAGCGAGCCAGGAGCGCCCCGAGGCAGAGGAGGACGCGGGGCTCCAGCGCCCCGCAGCTTGCGGCCATCTCGCCCCAGATCCGGGCTCAGGAAACGCAGGCTCCAGCCGGGCTGGGGGTGCGCCCAGGGATCGGCGCTCTGGAGTATCGAGTGCTTCTCCCGGGTCCTCGGATCGGCAGAGCGGCCCAGCTTCCTGCAGCCCCGGGAAGGAAGGATGCTTGGGGTGCGCCGAGGTCCGGAGCCGGGGCAGTGCGCGCCTGCGGAGCGCTGGCCGGAGAGGGAGGCGCACTCCGCCCCCTGCGCCCGCCGGCCCGCGGCGCGGGCGGAAGACAACAGGCGCGGGCTGCCTCCCGCCTCCCGGGCCGCCGAGCCCAACTTCCTCTGCCTTGGCACGGGAGGAGGGCTTTGTGCCCGGGGCGCGCCGAGCCCAGTCCCGCGGGCCAGGCCGAGCCGGGGACGAACGCGGACGCCGGGCTGAGCCGAGTCCCCTCCGCCCGGGACAGCGGCCCGGAAGCGCGGGGACGGCGGGGCGGGACCGGGCTCTGCAGCTGCCGCAGGACGCACACCCGGCCCGGCCGGCGCGGCAGAAGCCGAGGGACTGGCGTCCGGGCTGCTGTCCCTCCCGCCCCAGCGGCTCCGCGACAGTCCCTCGGGTTCTCGCGCGGTGGGGCCGCCGCCATCCCTGCCTTTTCCAACCTTTTGCTGGACGGAGCGAGAGAAAGATGATCCCTGGACCTTTGGGCCAAACGCAGCCAAGAGACTCGGAATCTCAAATTCGCCGGCTGGGACCACACAGTAAGCGCGGGGGCCCAGTCGTCCGCCAGACTTGTTTTGCAAGAGTTGGTTTTGAATTGCACTCACCACCCCCACCCCCAACCCTTTGCTCTTTACCCCATCCCTGCCCTGGCCGATTCTGAGACAGCTGCATTTAGGCTCAACACCCTCTTCCCCCCTGGACCCCGACCCATCCCTTCAGGCCTGGGGGAGCTGCAGCTGCTGCGTCCTTGGGGAAAGTCCTAACAGTGCTTGAAAACAGCCCTGGGAGAAACTTCGTTTGGAAATGCAGTTCGTGCAGTGAAATACTCATGATAAGTTCTAGGAGGTTGAGGATGTGATGTGCACCTTCGTTCAGCTTTTCTGCATGCATGTTTGAGGATATTTATTATAAAATATTCGGAAAAAGAAAAATATTGACATTAAAATCAGTCATTTTGTTGCCTTAAAGCTCCTAACTGAAGTACTTTCTTCATGAGAAAATCCTCTCGAAACCAGTGAAACAAAACCAAAAAGTGTTTCACCTGATGCACGGAGCCAGCGAGTTTTATCTATTTATTTATTTTTTCTAACTGCTCAGTGATTTTGACTTTTCAGCTGACTCCCGCAAGATTTTTTAACCTCCTGCTTTGGTTCTTGTTTTTCTCCTTTGTAGTGGAAGGGAAATTCCATCCTAAGCAGACCAGTTTCTCAGGACCTGGCACCTAATTGCCACTTGATGTATATTTGTTGAATAAATGAATATATATTAACATTGAGTTAACTGGTTTCGATGCTGTAGTCCCTGAGCTTTTCTGGCAAACATCCCATGTCCTCACCTAAGTAAACAAGCTATCAATAAAATCAACTGGCAAGTTTTCAACGGAGGACCTGGAATTTTCTGTGGCACTCATGAGACAGTGCAGGGAGAAATGCATAGATACAGAGACCTATCTGTTGAGTCAGGGTCAAGTTCTAATCTCGCTGGAGCCTCCCTGCAACCCTTGGACTAGGGCACCATTCAGTCCCTGTTTTAGAAGGCAAACTGTAGCATTCTGGAGGGTTCCATTCCAAAGCAGCACTGCTGGTTGCCGGTAGAGCCAGGATTTGACCTCCGCTGTCTGACCTCAAGTCCTGGTCAACAAAATTCTGTCAAGTTGAAGGACTCTCCTTCAAAGAGGAAATGAAGACCTCAGGTAGCCCCCCACACCCGCCTAAGAACTAAGTGGGCCAACTTTCATCACAGAAAAGCATTTCAGGACAGGTCAGTGAAAAATAAAGGGAGATTTATTAAGCAGAATCAAAGAAACATACTAAGAGTTTGATGCTTGAGGGGTGAAAGCCATTACAGAATGAGGTGAGGGGGATTTCTGAAGTTTTAGGGTGCCTTCAGGACACATGACCCAGGATGCTTTGCTTCTCTTTTTTTAATTTATTATTTTTTAAAAACGTATTATCTAGTGTCTATCTCCTTAAGGGTCAGGTTGCTTATTAGTGAACTAAAGCAAAAACTGGCTTATCAAGTAGATCACATAAAATGCAAACAGTATATGTTTAAAGTTGGATATGGTGGGGAATTAATAGGGCTGTTCTTTTGAGGATGGAAATCCTTGGAATGTATGGATTGCTAGTACTTAGTATGGAAGAAAACCACAGGCCAGGTTATAGACATTATATCTTTAAGATTTAGGCATGGAAGAGGGATGATTCCGAAGAACAAAAGAGACCTATGGGAAAAGGCATTGTAGCCCTGGGTGTCTTTGATGGTGTCCTGAAGCTGCAGTCTTCTGACAAGTACGATTTTATTTTTATTTTATTTTATTTTTTTAAGTATAATTATAAAATTCCAATTTTCCTTGTCTCCTTTCTGCCTCTTTGTTTCTTCTACCTCCGGTCCAGTCTCATCACAGGTACAAAGGCTGCAAGGCCAAGCACCCATGGGTCCAGGTGCTCTGGGGGTCCCCAGCAAGCAGACCTAGCTTTGGCCCTGAGCCCTGCCAACCCACTTGGTGCGGTCCAGGTGCGGTGTTAGCAAACACCCTGCCCCACTGCCCACTCACACTGCAGGCTGCTCTGGGCTTGTAGCAAGCATCTGCCTAGAAGTGACCAGCGACCTGGTACTCATCATGGCGGGGTGGGGGGTGTCTCTAGCAGGGGAAGAGCCTCCTACCACCCAGTTCTCCTTGCAGAACTATTGTAAGGATAAGGAGAGTAGATGAATCCAAGGGGAGTCAACACAGGTCTTTGCAGACTTAAGTCCCCCACCTCTCTGTCCTGGCTGCTATTGTTTTTGTTTTGTTTATTTTCCCTTTGGGCTACATACTTTACATCCATTCACTCCCTGAGAAGTAGGTGTTACTTTGCATTGTAGAAGGCTCCAAGAGGCTACATTACAAAGCAAATAAATGGACTCAGGGTTCAGACTCAAGTCTGCACCATTTGCTTGCTTTTGTTTATTGTGGTGCTGAGGAGGCAACCTAGGATCTCAAAGGGTCAGGTTGCTTATTAGTGAACTAAAGCAAAAACTGGCTTATCAAGTAGATCACATAAAATGCAAACAGTATATGTTTAAAGTTGGATATGGTGGGGAATTAATAGGGCTGTTCTTTTGAGGATGGAAATCCTTGGAATGTATGGATTGCTAGTACTTAGTATGGAAGAAAACCACAGGCCAGCCAGCCCCCAGTGCCTCATTTTGATCAGGGTTGGAAGAGGGAAGGGCTGGGGGCTCCCACCTGACTCCAGAGGGATCCCTTCTGCAGCTGGGTCTTTGGGCTGGAGCAACCTGTTTGTTTCTACTATTTCCACCCCTCTTCTCTCATCTGTGTCCCTCCCTTGGGGTCATACTGAAAGGTTTCTTACCAACAACTCACTTTATCTTCCACCTGGGAGTATTCTCTTGGGGGCTGTAGAAAAAGGAGGCTGCAGGGAACAGCCTGTAGGAACCCCTGACCCGCTGTAGATGCCTTGGTCTCAGATCAGCCATCCAGTGAGTGACAAAAGGCCTACCTGTGTTCCCTTGGATAGTCTAGTTACCAGGTTGCACCTGAGGATCCCTCAGGCTGAAATAAGGAACTTTACCCCCACTTTATTCTGTAGAATAAGTTAACAGGTTTACTGACTCCTGTCATAGAAAAAGAATGTTCTGGACTCAAGAGAAGAGTTTATTAGAGAGTTACAGGACACACTTGAGAGCAGAATGCAGGGCCTCTGAGAAACAAGACATATTATGCGTTGGGTAGATTTAAGAGGATGTCTTCGAAATGGGTGATGTAGGGTGGGTATCTGCATTGTCAGGTTCCAGTGCAAGCCATCTATATGTATTTGAAGTTGAGATCTGCTTCCCACCAATATTGCTGCACCAATATTCTCTTCCATCCTCGTTGGGGATGGAAGAGTAGCAATTTACAGGTGAAAAGGCCAGACCCAGAGCCTGGTTGTTTTGTTTTGTTTTTTAAATAGGGTCTCATTATGTAGTTCAGACTATCCTGGAATTTACTACACAGCCCAGGCTGGCCTCCAACTTGCAGTGATCCTCCTGCCTTAGCCTCCCAATTGCTAAGATTAAAGACATACCACCTTGCCCAGCTTCAAGTCACCTCATGGTCTTTAAGACCTTTAGGAATTGGGTGGGGGGGTAGGGGGGAGGTATCAGGAATCAAACTCGGGACTTTGCACTTGCCAGGTTAAGCGCTTGAGCTGCTGAGCTATACCCAGTGGGACTTTTTTTTTTTTTTCCTTGAATCAGTTTCTTTGTAGGGAAAATGGCTTAAAGTTGCAATTAAGCACAATTTTTAAATCTTGATTTTCTTCTTTCCCAATTACTTAGATTTTATTTCTTCTATCCTATCTCAGGCTGGAATCTCAAAAAGCAAGGATAAAATCAACCTGGCTCAATCTTTTGAGAAGAAACTTGCTAAGCCTTCCAGTAACATCACTTCCCTCTCCTTCCCCTTTGCCTTTTGCCCAAAGCAAGTGGGTTGGTGTGTGGATGGTGTAGCAAGAAAGTGGCTGCAATGGGGTAAAGTTCCAAAAAAGCTGGCAGGATGAGACGGAAAGGGAGAGTGGTCAAAAGAAACCCAGAACCCGACCTCACCCCGCTGGACTAGAGACCGGAAGGGTGAAGTTCATCTGAGGACCATGAAAGCTGGACGCAGATCAGGAAAGCGACTGTCCAGCTTCCTGAGCAGTGAGCACCTAGGGACAGAGAAGAGTGGGTGAACCATGTGCCCTACTAGGAGAGCAGCCCAGCAGGACCTGGTCAATGTTTAACCACAGACTCCTAGGTGGGGATGGCAGTGGGTGATCTGTGTGTTTGCCAATTTCCTGTGAGTAAATATTTCCAGATAGCTGATCTCTGTGACTGTCACCAGCCTTATGCACAGTCAGCTCTCCAAGGAGATGACAGCAAGAGGAGGCTTTAGCTCAGCGGCATAAGGGCCTGCCTTGCAAGCCTGTGGTAGTGAGTTTGATCCCTGGTTCCGATAGACAAAAGGCAAACACCACTTGGTGGGAAGCACTTTGATTGTCCTTTAAACTCTAGTTCACCTGTTGAATGTGTTTGTTGGCCAGCACAACTGTTGTTTTCCCAACTCCAATCTGGGATATGTGGGCTGTCATGTACCTAATTTGTGGAGATAAAAGGAACTTAGTAGAATCAAGCTATCCTGAGAAAACCGGTTAAGAAGCAGTTTCCTGCCATTGATACAGATTTCTTAGAGAATAATGGCTTCTTCCTGATTATAAATATATGCTCATTCCTTAAAAAAAAAAAAGAAAATATAGAATATAGAAAATGAAATTTAACTGCAACCCATTGAGAAATAATCTTTCTTTCCTTGTTTATTGTATAAAGGGGACTGAGCCCAGTGCCCCAGAACTGAGCTATATCCCCAACCTTTTTTTAATTTTATTTTTTATTTTAAGACAGAAATGGGATGAGGTGGCTCACACCTGTAATTCTAGCACTTTGGAGGCTAAGGCAGGAGGATTGCCATGAGTTTGAAGCCAGCCTGGGTTACACGGTGAGACCCTATCTGAAAAACTAGACACACAACACTCATATTTTAAGACAGCATCTTCCTAAGACACCAAGTTGTCTGGACTGGGCTAACACACTTAGAAATAATGACCATTTTTTAAAATTCCAGTAATTTTTGCTGAGTTTTTTGAAAGTGATTTTTTAAAAATATATAAAACTGTGGTAATTTACGCATGATTTTGACTCTTATATTTTCCCTGAGTTTAATAAGCATACTTAATGCTGTGATTATGCTTTTGGACAACTTTTTTTTTTTAACTAAAAAGTAAAATGCCTCATGGTTAAAAAAAAAAATTCAGCTGAACTTTGAGAATGCTTTGTAGCTGACAAAAAAGACAAATACTAACAAGGCACGGTGGCACACGCCTGAGACAGGAGGGTTGCAAAGGGCCCACCTCAGCAGTTGAGTAACTTGGTGAGACCTTGTTTCGACATAACAACACCTAGGCTGGGGATATAGCTCAGTGGCACAGCACCTGCCTGGCAAGCACAAGATCCTGAGTTTGATTCTGGTACCAATAAATAAATTAACTAATTAAATTTTTAAACATAATAATAAAAAATAAATAAAAACAACCACAAAAATGCCTGGGGATATAGATTAGCTCCAGAGTCTCAGATTCAATCTCCAGTGCTTCGAAGAAAGCAAGCAAGCAAGCAAATAACATACAATTCCACTTATACCATATTTGTTGATTCAACCAACCAGGAATAAAAATTATTCAGAAAAAAATTGCATCTGTGCTGGACATACACAGATTCTTTTCTTGTCATTATTCCTAAATAATATAACGATATTTACACGGCACTGACATTGTATTAGATATCATAAGTAACCTGAGATGATGTGACCCTATGCAGGAGTGAGTGGGTTCGATGCAAATGCCATGCTGTGATCTACAAGTGACTTGAGCATCCCTGAATGTTGGTACCCGTGGTGCATCCAGGAACTCATCCCCCACGGATACTGACTGAGCAACTTTTGTACCTAGAACGGTCAAGTTCCTAGAAACAGGAAATAGAATGGTGGTGGCCAGGAGCTTGAGAGACAGAAGGATGAAGAATTAGTATTCAACAGGTGCAGAGTTTCTGTTTTACAATGAGTTCTAGAGACAGATGGTGGCGATGGTTGCGTAATTGTGAACTGTGTAGGCTGAGCACTTGAAAATGATTGGAATGGTAGCTGAGACACTATGTGTCTTTTTTCTGCCATGAAATTTTTTTGAAAGGATGAAGTACATGGGGGAAAAGAAAACTGAGGAAATAAAGTGATAAATGTACGAGACAGCAGAGATGCTTCATTAGTGTTTGTGAATTCAAAAACTGAATCAATAAAAAAAGTGAATCAAACCAAAAATATAAGCAGTTTTACAGTAAAAAAAAATGTATCTTGAAAATAAATATCTTTCTCTCCTTGCCTGGTCCCAGTATTCTTTCGCTGGAGCCAATAGGCTACAGACTTGTGGACCCACTTCAATTTTCACTGGTCACCTAATATGTACCAGGTGGAATATTATACAGCCACTAACATTTTGTGTTTTCAAAATTTAGGTAACAATAGAGGATTCATCTATTGAAATATTTGGATATATAAGCAAAATAGAATGTTATTACCAGCCTTATTGATCTAATTCACACTAAAGTGTATAATTCACACTGAAATGTATAATTGAGTGGCTCGTAATATAGTCAGAGTTGTAAAACAGTCATCACTGTCAATTTTCGATCTCCCCCCAAAGAAATCCTTTACCTGTTAGCTATTACCCAGCTCTTCAATTCCCCACTCTAGCCCCTGGCAATCGCTAATCTACTCTGTCTTCATAGACTTATCTCTTTTGGACATTTTTCTATAAATGATATCAAGGAACATACTTTGAGCCTGGCTTCTTTCTTACCATAACATTTTCAAAGTGGACTGGTAACTGGTGGTCAGTGTTGTTTGGAGCTGTTGGTTTTCCAGGAGAAGCTTGTCACACTGGCTTCCTGATACAAACTCAACTGTTTTTGTCATCAGAGGAGCTTGGGAGCTCACTGTCCCTGAGGATGGCTGTGGCAGTTTTCGGGGAAGCCCTGGTCCTTATTTTGAGCGTCGCTTGTTGGCTCCAGTGCAGAACCCTCAACCTACTGGCTCAGCTCCGTCCTGCTGGCACAGACTTTCCAGCTTCCACCACTGACCTCTGGGCCTTCCCGGCGCAGATCCATGAAGCAGGCTTGCATGAGTCATCGTCGTGGGCTGTGGGCCTCCGGATGAACTCATGGGAGGCCTTGTCAGGAGCTCCAGGCTTTCAGCTGAACTCGTGCAGGATGTTACCATAGGATCCAGGCCCTTGGCTGGATTCTGTAGGTCTTTGGTGTTTAGCTAGATTTGCTGTACTTCTCGTATTTGACTCTGGGTGACCAGCATAAAATACCACTATAAATTGTGTGTCCTGTATGTAATCCCTTCCCTTGCAACCTCCTGACTGTAACACATGGTCCATCTGTGTTGTAGTGTGTGTCAAGACTTCATTTCTTTCTTTCTTTCTTTCTTTCTTTCTTTCTTTCTTTC
>PVLA01012846.1:0-41183 GCA_004027455.1 Hydrochoerus hydrochaeris | reverse complement strand
CAAAGGAGAGTCCTCAGGACCTTGCAGGCTCCACAGAGGCTCCCCACACTGCACCTGCTGCACCTCACCCTGGGCATCTACAAACAGAGATATTGATCAGGAAACAGTCACACATGTCTCCTGTTTAGTGCACTTGTGCATATTTATACACTCAGTATCTGCTATTATCCATAAATCATCTTTTAAATTATTGGCAAGGAAAACCCATCTTAGCCTCAGATCCACGGTGTCTGTGTTCTGCCCTGAGCACTGAATGGGAACACCAGGGCTTCCAGGTCTCAGTTCTATTCCAGAATTTTAGAATCAGGGTTGGGCTGGTTCTCACCAACAGAAGGAGGCCCCATGGCCATGTCAGTGTGTTAGGCAGGCAGCTCTGGTGATGAATGTCTCAGAGAAGCTAGCACCCTTAGTAAATATGAGTGAATATGATGAAGTTAGGTAATGATAGCCATCATGAAATTATCATGGATCATTACATGATAGTATTGACGATATATCTTTGCCACTCTCACTTTTATGCATGCACAAGTGATGTGATTTTGTATTAATAGTGTTTACTTCATATCCATATAAGACAATTAAAATGCCATATTCAGTTGTGTTTTGCATATAGGACTTGATGCCTTTAAATGTTGCTCTCATTTATTTTATTTAAAGAGAAAAAAAAGAAAAAGGATAGAAATATTACAGAATTTCAAGAAAAGATAATAAACTGTAAGAAATCACTAGTTGATAAATTACATATTTTTCTTTTAGAAATAGTTTTTCAACTTATAAAATTAAAGCACACAAAGTGGACAGTGAAGCAATGAGAGTGTATAGATCAGTTGCAAAATCCAAAAAGAACCTAGAAATATGGTTATCAATCCCACACACATGCAGCCATATCTTTTATAGTGCTTCCTATTTCATCTTTTTTATAATAGCAATGATCATATTTAATATATTATTTAAAGAGAAGAAAAAAAAAGCAAAACAGAAAAAGGGGTAACAACAATACAGAATTCTAAAAGAAAGAAAGAAAAAGAAAGAAAAAAAGGAAAATGAGAAAAAAACCCAGTAAGAAATCAGTAGTTTATAAATTACATATGGTCACCCTGGATGTAGTTGTTCACATTACAAAGCTAAAGATTACATGGTAAAGATTCAAACAGTCAGAATACAGACAATTCTGCTCAAAGATCCAAGAAAGATTGGGCAATATGGTCATCTGTTTTACAAACCCAAACATACATGCAGTAATATCACTTAGGCCACTTTCTTTTTCTCTCTTTTTTTCAATAACAATTACACATTTTGGTTTTATTACTCTTGTAGTTCTTATTTACTTTTTACACTAGAGACACAATATGATATTTATAAATATGATTCTTATTTATTTCACTAATGAGGATAGTCTCAAGATGTCCCATCTTACCAAAGAAGGCCTCAAGATCACCCTTTTTTATAGCTGAGTAATATTCCATTGTATAAAAATGCCACATCTTGTTCATCCTCTATTCAGTTGATGGGCATCTTGGTTGTTTCCAGGATTTAGCTATCACAAATTGTGCATCTATGAACATGGGTGCACATATATCACTGTGATATGAAATTTTCAATTCTTCTGCGAAAATACCCAGGAGGGGAATAGCTAGATTGAATGGGGCTTCCAATCCTAGTCTTCTGAGAATTCTCCATATGGATTTCCATAATAGTTGCACCAGTCTACACTCCCACCAGCAGTGGAGCAGTGTTCCTTTTCCCCACAGCCTCACCAATATTTGTTATCAGTTGATTTCTTGATGGCAGCTAATCTTTCCAGAGTGAGGTGGAACCTCAATGTTGTTTTAATTTGCATTTCTCAAATAACCAGTGATGGTGAACATTTCTTCATGTATTTATTTGCCATTTGTATATCTTTCTGTGAGAACTGTGTGTAAATCTAAGATGCCCATTTTTGGAGATGGTCTTTGAATTTGGAGGGCTTGATGTTTTCAATTCTTTATATATTCTGAACACAAATCCCTTTTCTGAGGGCTTGCTGCCTCAAATTCTTTCCCACTCTGTGGGGTTTTTTTTAACCCTTTGGTTGATTTCTTTGAAGTGCAGAAACTTTTCAATAATATGAGATCCCATTTGTTGATTCTTTGAAGTGTTTCCCATGCAGTTTTCCTTTTGTTCATGAATTTTCTGCCTACCTCAATGTCTCCAAGACTTCTACCTACCTTGTCTTCTAGTAGATTTAGTGTGTCTGTTTTACTATTTAGTTCTTTGATCCATTTTAGACTTTAGTTTTGTGCATGGTGATATGCATGGATCTAGTTTCAGTCTTTGGTCTGTAGAGAGCCAATTTTTCCAACACCATTTATTAAAGAGACTATCCTTCCAGTGGACATATTTAGCACCTTTGTCAAATATCAGGTGGCTGATTGTCTTTATAGTTGTGCTTGCATGTTCTAATCTATTCCATTGATCCTCAGGTCTATTTCTTTGCCATTACCAAGCTGATTTTATCACTGTGGCTTTATACTATTGTTTCAAGTCAGGAATTGAGATGCCTCCTACCTTGCTTTTGTTGCCTAGAATTGACTTTGCTATTCTACATTTCTTCTCATTCCAAATGAATTTCAGTAGTGTTTTATGTGGATCTGTGAGGTATGTCAATGGTATTTTGATTGGGATTGCACTAAATCTGTATAACAGTTTTGGGAGTATGGCCATTTTCAAAATGTTGGTTCTTCCTACACAAGAGCAAGGAATATCCTTCCATTTTCTAATATAATATTCAATCTCCTTTTTCAGCATACTATAATTTTCAGCACATCGGTCTTTTATATTTCTAGTTAGGTTGATCCCTAAGTATTTCATTTTTTTACATGTCATTGTAAAGGGTGATATTTCCATAATTTCTCTCTAAGTGAGTTTTTTTGTGTACAAGAATTCTGTTGATTTTTGAGCATTGACTTTGTATCCAGCTACACTGATGAACTTGTTTATTACCTCTAGTAGTTTTTTAATGATGTTTTTTGGTTCTTCTGTATAGAGTATCATGTCATCTGCAAATAATGATAATTTAACTTCTTCCTTTCCTAACTTTACTCATTTTATTTCTCTCTCTTGTGTGATTACCCTGGCTAGTGTTTCCAGAACTATATTGAAAAGGAGTGGTGATAGTGGACATCTTCATCTTGTTACTGATTATAAAGTGAAAGCTTTCAGTTTTTTTCCAGTTTAGTATAATGTTGACTGTTGGTTTGTTATAGATGACCTTTATAAGTTTGAGGTAGACACCATGCATTCCAAGTTTCTGAAGTGTTTTTATCATAAATGTGTTTTGGACTTTGTCACCAGCTTTTTCTATGTCTATTGAGATGACCATGTGGTTTTTGTTTTTGGCTCTGTTGATGTGGTGTATTACATTTATTGATTTGTGTATGTTAAACCATCCCTGCATTTCTGGAATGAACCCCACTTGGTCATGATATATAATCTTCTTGATGATTTGCTGCATTTTATTTGCCAGTATTTTGTTGAGAATTTTTGCATCAATGTTCATTATTGAGATTGGCCTATAGTTTTCTTTTTGTTTGTGTCTTTCTCTGGTTTTTGTATCAGAGTAACACTGACATCCAGGAATGATTTAGGAAGGATTGCTTCCTTCTCAATTTCATTGAAGAGTTTTAGAATATTGGCATCAAATCATCTCTAAATTTCTTGTAGATTTCAGCTGTGAGTCAATCCGGACCAGGATTTTTCTTTTTTTGGTAAGTTTTTAATTACATTTTCAATTTCAATATCTGATATTGAGTTGTTCAAAATTGCTATATCTTCTTGGTTGAGCTTTGGTAGTTCATGTTTTTAGAAATCTGTCCATTTCATCTGTGTTTTCCACTCTATGTGAGTAGAGATTTTCAAAGTAGGTATTCATGATCTTTTGAATTTCCATAGGATCTGTAGTAACTTTCCCCTTTTCAGTTCTTATTGAATGAATTTGGGATTTTTTCTTTCTTTCTCTTCATAAGTTTAGCTAGGGGTTTGTCAATTTTGTTTATTCTCTCAAAACATCAGCTTTTTGATTCATTAATTCTTTGTATGGTTTTTTTAGTTTCAATTGCATTGAGTTTTGCTCTAATCTTTACAATTTCCTCTTTTTATGAGCTTTGGGTTTAGCTTGCTCTTATTTTTCTAAAAGCTTGAGATGGAGCATTAGGTTTATTTGTGCTCATTCTGTTTTCTTGACATGACAATTTATTGCTATATATTTCCCTCTTAAGACAACTTTCATTGAATCCAACAGGTTACAGTATGTTGTTTCTATATTTTCATTGAATTGTAGTTACTGCTTTATTTCTTCTTTAAATTCATCTGTAGCCCACTGGTTGTTCAAAAGGCTGTTATTTAATTTCCATGAATTTATGCAAGTTTTACAATTTCTTTTGACATAATTTCCAATTTCAGTGCACTATGGTCAGATATTATGCATGGTATGATTTCAATACCTTTGCATTTACTTAAGAATATTTATGGGATAATATATGGTCTATTTTGGAGAATGTCCCATGTGCAGCTGAGAAGAATGTGTATTCCCATGTGGTTGAGTGGAACACTCTGTATACATTTACTAAGTACAATTGCTCACAGTTATGCTTCAGTTCTTTTATTTCTTTACTGACTTTTTGTCTCGTTGATCTATCTCTTTGTGATAATTGGTTGTTGAGATCTCCTCTTATAATTGTGTTCTTGTGTATTTGGTTTTTCACGTCCATTAGATTCTGTCTTATATAGTTGGGTGTTCCTGTATTTGGTGCATATATATTTATAATTTTTAGTTCTTCCTCTTGAATTTTTCCACTAACAAGTATGTAGTGACCTTCTGTATCTTTTTAAATCATTTTAGGTTTGAAGTTCATGTTGTATCCAAATAGAATAGCTACTCCTACATTTTCTGGGTTCCTGTTGCGTGGAACACTGTTTTCCATCCTTTAATCTATGAGTTTGCTTTTGGGTCAGATGTGTTTCTTGTATAAAGCATATTGTAGGATTGTATTTCTTGATCCATTCTCCAGTCCATTTCTTTCTATAGGTGAATTAAGGCCATATATTTTTATGGATATCACTGATATGTACTGGCTTGACTTTGCCATGTTATGTTTCAGTTGTTTCTTTCTCCTTTTCCCCTTATTTAATTGCTTATACTACTTGGTTGGTTTTTTCTGTTGTTGTTTTGAGGATTGTGATCATTTTTATCTCTTTCTAGTATGTCTTTCAGTTCTCTTTCTAGTATTGGTTTGGTGGACATGAATTTCATCAGTTGTTCTTTGTGATAGATGTATCTTGTTTCTCCATTAAATTTGAATGAAAGTTTTGTTGGATACATCAGTCTGGGTTGAAGGGTTTTTTTTCCAGGGCTTGAAATACCTCACTCCAAGCTCTTCTTGACTTGAGGGTTTGTGCTGAAAATCTGCTGTGATTCTAATGGGCTTTCCTTAATAGCTGAGTTGTGTCTTTTCTCTGACAGCTTTTAGTATTCTGTTTTTATGCTGTATGTCTGAGATCTTAATTATTATGTGTCTGGGTGTGGATTTATGTTGATTGTGACTGTTTGGTGGTCTATATGCCTCACTTATCTGCATATCAGATTCTTTCACCATGGTTGGGAAATTTTCTGCCATTTTTTCTGTAAATACTATACATATGTCATTTGCCTGGACTCCTGTACCTTTGCTAATGCCCATTATTCTTATATTGTTGCTCTTGGCATCAACATGAAGCTTCTGAATTGTCATTTCATGATGCTTTGTTATTTTTCAATGTTCTATCTTTTCCTAATCACTAATTGTGATCCTGTCCTCAAGGTCTGAAATCCTATCCTCAGCTTCCTTTAGGTGGTTTTGCATGCTGTCAATAGAATTTTTGACTCTTGGATGTCTCTTTGAATTTGTTTCATGACTTCTGCTTGTTTTCTATATTGTTCATTCAAAGTTTTAATCATTTTCCCATGCTCATGTAGTTTTTTTTCTATTTCTTCTTTAGCTGCATTCAACAACTCTTTTATTAATGTTGTTATTTCTATATTTACATAGGAGAGTTCTTCTAATTTGATTTCCTCTATATCCTGATGGAGTTGTTTTTTTTATTTCACTCATTATCTTTTCAGAGATTCCTGGCATGTTACTTTTGGTGTCCTCTATTTCACTATCTCCTATACTTGCTTCTGGTGAACTATATGTTTGAGACTGCGTTTTGCTTATTCGTTTTGTCATTTTCACTCTGCCTGATGTTTTCTATGTGTGGGAGTGTATCACACACATTCTTTTCATACTCACCAAAGTCTTACAGTTAGTTGGAGGGGGTTTTATTAATGGCCCTATGTATCCACTGTACACCTCTAGTTAAGGGGCATACTCACCACACTGATACAGTTAATCTGCTGTAGTCAAAGGTTTGCTGCCTGCAAGCAAATTTCCAAAGTTTTTCACACTAAATGGAGCCTGCTGATGTTTTGTTATGTTCCACGTGGGAGGGCAGGCCCAGCAGAAGCAGCCCAGGGCAGTTTTCAGTCTTGTGAGTGCTTCTGAGATGTTCCAGGTGGCAGGGTGCACCCACGGGGGAGGTTCCAGGCAGTTTATGCCTGAGGCTGGCCCCCTTGATGTTCTGGGTGGCAGGGTAGGCTCTTGTTGGTGGCTACAGGCAGCTTATGCTTGTTGCAGTGTTGTTCTAAATTTCAGAGCCTGTTTTCCCTTAAGTTCTGCCCACACTGCTTCATGATCCAGTGCCTACATATAAGACATGCATGCTGCAGGTTGCAGATCCGTATTCTTGCTTTTTCAACCACAATGACTTTCCCAATCCAAGAATGATGGCTGATGCTTGTTTTCACAGTGGCCAGGATTCTGAGACTGGATGATCTCTGTGACTTCAAGGGCAGACTGGGCTACATAGGTATGAAAGGAGACTGAAGTATGAAGTGAAATTGTGTCTCAAAAAGAGTGTGACTTAATGATGAAAAAAGCAAAATCAGATACAAATGGATAGATACTTTAGGAGGTCTCTTTTACTTGGGAGAAAATGTAGATGATTTCACAGAACACTGGAAAAAAATTACTGACACAGAATATATGGGGCCAATACCAGAATTTGGAGATTGATCCCAAGGGACAGAATCAAAGAGGAAAGGGAATAACTCTTGTTGTTCTTTCAAAGTTAAAGACAATGACAGGATATAATATTGGGCTACATAATCCTAAATAGTTGGAGGAAAGGGCTAGTGACATTCTCATAATACAGAAACAATTAGTGCTTAAAAGGATGGATAACTTAAATATCATGAGTTCATCAATACACAGATCACAAATGTATTAAAATATCACCAAGAAACTCATGAAAACATACAATCATTTTAGCTTGTTTAAAAATTAAAATTTGGGCATTTCACTTTCCCTGCATATTCTGTCTCTTAGAATTATTTCCCTCTCCATAAATTGTTCATTTTCTTAAATGCTGTTCATCCTAGAATTCATTTCTCATTTTTGTAGGATAGGAACTTGGAGTTACAGACACCTAGCAGGTTGAGTTATATTCTGTTTATATTATTTGGAGGTCCTATATCTTAAGAAGTGTACCATTTGGAGGTCTTCCTCACAGATAAGTGAAAGTAGGTAAGAGTTTGCTTCTGTTTCATAGATTCTAGGTTATGATGTATATCAGTAATAAAAATTGTTATGCTTCAATTTTTTATGTAATCTCTTGTTTGTAAATGGTCACATAATTTTATGTAATGTCTTGGTAATAAATGCTTATATAATTTTGTTACAATTATGATCAATTATATTGAGAGTGTAGGAATGTCATGCAGCTTCTTTAATGGAACATTTTATTCCTGTTTTGCATATGTAGCATTTGGACATAGGTACTAAATTTTCTAGTGTTCCTTGTTTTATCTGACGGTTTTGGTTTGATATCTAACCAACTCTAGGGAAAGTTAATGTTTAGAGTTCTCCCTAGTATATTTTGACATCAAATTCTATAAAATGGTCTTTTTCTGAAATCTAGCTCATTGTTAGAAATCAAACATATCTATTAATAAATAATGAGACTCTAACTGCCAAGTAAAAGTCAATAGATTGGCAAGCAGATTTAAGATTGGGGGACTGATTTCACTGAGACAGAGTGCCCATTATAACCTTCTGCTTTCTGGGGCACATGTCAAGTGTGTTCTGCATTAGTTCCCTTTCTTATCTGATCTACTGTGAGAAGGCAGTCAATCTCTTGAGAATCTCCATCTTCAACTTTCCAGGTTGAAAACAATGACTCACAGCCAAGTTGTTTAAATAACTTGCTTTGATCATCAAACAAAAGTGATGTATGTTGGCACAACTGATGCCAGCTTGTGTTCTGCATTTAAATCATGCCCTGTGTTTCACTTAAGGAAAGGAAAACTACTCAGAGTACAATCCCATGATAAAAGCAGAATGAGCTGAACCTACAGGAAAAATATCAACCTTCTCAACATAGAAGAAACAAAAACTGTCAAACAAAAATTAATGTAAGAGTCTATTAAATTGTTTCCAACAGCATGTCTTTTTGTGGTTCTGTTTTATTTTTATTTATTTTATTTTAAAGACAGTAAAATTAAACACAACAAAACATAACAAAACAACATAAGAAAGCAATGTAAGAGACAGATTTCAAAGCAAGACAACCAGAGAACTTCACCATGTATCATACTTCTTCTTGTTTCCTTCCAAATAGTTGTCCATATCTTCACATGTAGTGAACTCATACAAAACAAAATAGTATTAAACTGGTCAGAGCAGGATGATGAAGGCATTTTAGAACTTCAACACCAGACAACAGGGAAGTCAACAATGGCTGATAATGTTTTTCTTTCTCTTCAAAATAGCTGTCCATACTACATGTATGTTACTATGTCTCTTGTTATCTTCAATACAATTTTCTCTATCATCAAGCAAAGTATATTTGAACATATCAGTATATAACCATATTAATAAGTGGCTTTATTCACAAGCAAATTCTGATTATTAGGTGATGGATATAAATTTAACCAGTAAGCTTCAGAGATATACAAATTTTACAATGGACTTAAAATGTGTAACTTTGTCTTACTGGCACACAACAATGCTTACTTGATTAGGCAAATAACAGAAATGTTTTAGAGATTTTTCACCCTAAATTCCATAGTGGGATTTTTCTCCAAACCTTTTTTACCTATTTGTCTCAAGAAGTAACCTCCTTTTATTCTGGGTATTGTTCCAACTATTTCTAACTCATTTTTTGTTATTTTCTCAACTTAAAGAACTAGAAAAAGTTAAGCTAATGCTAAACTATGATTTCTTCTTTAAACATGTTGTTATGTCTGCAATCAATAATAACTTATCCTTATGTAAACACTTGTGGGAATAAGTACATAAGATTCTTGAGAAGGAAAAAATACACACCATTTTGAATATAGATGGGTTTGTCAGATCTTAAACTCTGAGCTCTTTTGGATGGTGTCCACCTGCTCAGGAGTGGAATTTCCTTAAGGCATGATTTGAACATATAAAAATCAAACAGAAATTAATGCAAATGTTTGATATTTCATTCCATTTAAAATTAATGAATTCAAGATCAAAATATCCTACTCTTTTGAAATATATTCTTAAGCACTGAAAAATAGTTTCCCTTCATTGTTCAAAAAGTGACTTTTGAGTGCCAGTGTTATAGCCTGGTGGCACAAGAGCTTGCCTGGAAAGCACAAGGTCATCAGTTGAATCCCTGTTTTAAAAAAAAGTGCCTCAATATGTCCTGAACCTGTACAGAAAGAACATGTATTCTAGAGCCAAAATATAATACACAGAAAATTATTAATTATAGTGCACTAGGATCATATTATAGAGAAGTTGACAGAGAGTCAGAATTGACTTATGTTCAAAATTACTTTCAAAAGAAGTAATTATTATTTGTGCTGATAATATAATTATGTCATATGAAGTTGCCTAAGTTCATGAATCTCTCTTTGTGACTGATCTAAAACACATTATACTTAATCCAGTAAAGTATTCAGATGACACTGATCAGTACACTAAATACTTTAGATGACCTGCTCAGACCTATGGGCTAGACTGGAAAAATGTGATATTTAGTCAAACATTGATTTTTAATGAGAGAGAGGCAGAAATACAAGCTCCTATTACATCTGGGATGAATATGAGATCGTTTATTTGAGAAGGCCAGAATATAGGCAGCCAGGGAAATAAGCAGTTCCCACTTGAACCCAAGAAGTACCTATCTAGGATACTTGTTTGCCTAACAGCTGAATGAGACATCAAAATAGGAGACATTTTCATGTACACATACTTTACCATCTAAAATCACAAAAATGAAGAACTTCAATCATTTTAATGTTGTCAGCTATTTAGCAATAATATTATATTACCGAAAAAATAAACCCCTTTTCATTCTTAGAATTTTACAAGAGGCATTGGAAAAATTTATGTCCATAGCTCCATCCAAAAAGGAATATACATGGGAATAAATCTAACAAAGTAAGAGACTTCTTGAAAAGTACTGCTTTCTAAAAGATTGCTTGAATAGAATATTAGAAAATGTATTGATATCCCTTATTCTTGTGAAAGAATAAATATTGTTAAAATGGCCATTCTTCCAGAGTTGTTATACAGTCATAACAAAATTACAGTAGTATGTCTTACAGAATTAGAGAAAACTATTCTGAAGTTTATTTGGAACCAGAAAAGACCTGGGATACCAGACAAATTTCTGAGTACAAACACAAGGCAAAGGACATCACAATCTCTGACTTGAAATTGGATTCCAAACCTACTGAGATTAAAAAATCACCCTGCCACTGACAAATAAGATGAAGATGACCCACGAATCAGTGGAATAAATTGGAATATAAGGAAACATCTAAAGCATACTCAGTCAACTTATCTTTGAAAATGGAACAAAACACTTTAACTAGAAAAAGTGATACCTCATAAATGGTGTTTGAAAATCTGACATCCCCATACAAAAGGTTAAAACTAGAACCATGATTTTCACCATGCACTAAACTATAATTGACATTGATCAAAAATATAATTACCAAAAACTAAACATTAAGAGTTAAAGATGATAGAATAAGAAGTCTTCCTGACAATGATAGAGGCTGATTTTATGAATAAAACTCAATTGCACAGAAAACCATTCAAAGTATCAACAACTGGAACCTTTCACTAAAAATGTTTTTTCACTGCAAGAGAAGCCACTCATAGGATAAAGAAAAAACACATAATGTGGGAACTAACATTTGCCAGCATTTTATCAACAAAAGAACCCCTATTTATAATATATAAAGAAATGAAATAAAAATCAGACCTCCTAAATTTAAAGATTTAATCCATAAATGTGTATCTTAAATGAACAGACATTTGTCAGATGAGAAAAGTTAAATGCCTAATTTATATATGAAAAAAATGTTTACCATCTCTTATCATTGGAGAAACACAAATAAGAGAATTCTAAGTTTCTTTATCACTCCAGAGAAATACATTATATTATGAAATCAATCAAGAGCAAGTTCTGAGGATCTAAGTAGAAAATCTAAGCCTTCTACTCTGCAGGTGGGAGGGTAGAGTGGTGCAACCATTGTCAATATCACTCTGGAGATTCTTAAGAAAATTAAAATTATGGGCTGCATATAAACCTAAGTGGGACAAGGGCCTGCATTGCAAGGGAACAGTTGTGAGTTCAACATCTAATTCTAAATAAATAAATAACCCCCAAAACAAAAATAAATGAAACAAGAAATTTAAAACTAGAGTTGCCTTTTGACCCATTGAATATCCTACTTGATATTTTACTGAAATAACTAAAAGTGTCATGCCACAATGATATGTTCACACTTATGTTGATGGTGTCTCTGTGTGTAACACATAAATCTTGGAAACAGCCTAAATATCCACCAATGAATCAGAAGTAAGGACATGTGGTACCTTTATGCAATGGTACCTTAATTCAGACATTAAGAAAGATAAACATAACATATTTTTTCACCATGGGATGCAACTTGATAACATGCACTTAAGTGAAATGGATAAGAAACACATGTATAAATAGTGCATTGTCTCTCTGGTGTGAGAAATTGAAAGTATATATAGGGTCCAAACATTGTAAGGGATATTGTGAAACAGGAAGAAAATTTTCAAATTGAAAGTGCAAAAGGAAGAAGAGTAATAGAATGAATGAAAAAGAAAATAATGAGAAAAAGAAAAATAGAAATAAAATGTTATAAATAAGGAGGGGAAGTGTTATTGATAATAGCTTAGTGGAAAAAAAAGAATCAAGATACATCATGTAAGGAACAGAGTCCCTATGAAGAATGTGATTATTTTTATTCCTAGAATATAATAATTTTCATTAATTAAAAAAAATAAAAGCTTAAACCAAATGTTACCATACTTAACAGTTTTTAAAACACCATCAATATTGTAATTTAAATTTCTGGCTGTGTTTATTAAATGTGCTTATAAAACACAGTTTAAGAGTCATTAACTTGCATATATTCTTGGATAATTTCCAGACTAGCAAACGATATGGTTCAACAAAAATAAAAAATGCTTTTCTCTTTATAGTTCAATCTTGGTGAGACTTTTCATCCTTTGCTAGGATGAATAAATCCCCTTCCTCACCCTGAAGCCATTACAGAAGATGGACCATGTAGCATTTTACAGAATTTAATATGGAGTCAAATTTGACAGATGAGATATAATGGAAGAAATAAGATATGTAAACAGGAGACAAGTAAAATTCATGATTTTGAAAATGAAAACTATACTTTCAAAACATGAACCCATTTTAATTTTTTCCTCTACTCGAGGAGCAGAATAAGCAATAAAAATTCCCATTTACACAGAAGATTGTTTAGCCATCCATTTCTTACCAGCAAATGAACTACTCTCCTGTAAATAGATCAGTGTTTACCTATGAAACATGATTTCCTCATTCAATGAAACTTTCAGTATCTTACTATGAATGGACCATTCTACCCAACCACACAAATGAAGGAAACTATACATGGTCAAATTTCATATTTCCACTGCCCAAAATACATAATGTTTCCCAGTTCCAAATTTCAGTACAGCTCACACTCTTGTATTTCACTCCTCAATATGTATTAACATTTCATCCTAACACTTTCTGTGTCACTTATTCACATGTCCTCAAAGTTCTCCTTCTGTGAAAGGATTCAGTAAACCTCCACACATTCCAGCTGTATGACAAATGAAGCTCTTCTATGACCAAGTTCTGTAAGAAGACAATTGGAGATGAGATCAAAGGCCAAGAGAGAAGACAGTGAAAAAGAGGGGTAATGGATATAATCACAGTATATTATACGTAATATATATCAACAGAATCTTAGAAAAAAAACACATAGTGATCTCAATAGATGCACAAAAAACATTGCAAAAAAAAACCCCAAAACACATTTAGGATAAGTTTCTTACAACAGTAGAACAGGTGGTTTTTATCTTAATCTGATTAATCTGTCTGTAATATCCAACACCAAATATCAATCTCAGTGGTCCCAGAAATGAAAATACTCACTCTCAAATCAGAAACAAGACAATTTTGCCCATAATCATCAATTCTGTTCAATGTATTTCTGGAAATATTAGCTAGATCAATTCAGC
The DNA here is from genome assembly GCA_004027455.1 of Hydrochoerus hydrochaeris. Lineage (NCBI taxonomy): Eukaryota > Metazoa > Chordata > Mammalia > Rodentia > Hydrochaeridae > Hydrochoerus > Hydrochoerus hydrochaeris. The sequence goes on along the minus strand of PVLA01012846.1, from coordinate 27,507 downwards.
AGCAAAAAATTAAAGCAAAAAGATAAGAAAATGTAACATAGGAATACATAACACAATAAGAATACAAAAATCAAAAGTAAATTATAATTATTTGCTGATGACATGATACTCTACTACACATAATGCTGTATCTATAACATCCCCAAAATTCCAACAAAGGAATTCTGTACATAAGAATCAGATTTAGGCATGTAGCTGGATGTAAAGTATATACTAAAAACACAATAGACTTTCTGTACAAAAATAACAAGCTCAGTAAGAGAAGAATAAGTGAAAAATTTATTTTCACAAAGTATGGAAAGATGAAATACTTAAGAAAGCAACAAAAGATGAAAAAGAGCTCTACAGTAGTCTGAAAAAGAAATCTAGTGGGCTGTGAACTATAGTGCTCTGAAAAGGGAAATCTAAAAGATATAAGAAAATGAAAAATAATTCTTGCTCATGGGAATAAATAAAAATATAATGAAATTTGTCATATTTTCAAAAGCCTTATTTGGATTTAATACAACTTCAATTATGGTACAATTAGAATGACTTCTGAAAACAAAGAAAAGATCCCAAAATTTATTTAGACTAGAAAGGTTGTAGAATACCAAAAACAGTTCGAGGCACTTAAGAATTGACATCACAAGCTCAGTCTTGAAATTATAACACAGAGCTACTGTGATGAAAACATTGAGTACTGTTAGAGAGACAGAGAGAGAGAGAGAGAGCTCAGAGTGCTTAGAATCAGTGGAGCAGATTAGAAAATGCAAAAATGTCTCCAGTAACCCTCAAAAAGTCTTATGTTTTATAAAAGATATAAACACATTCCCTGGAAGAAAGGTAGGCTGTTTAATAAATGGTGCTTGAAAAACTTAATTTTCACATGTCAAACATTAATTAGACCCATGTGTCTCAGCATGCACTAAACGAACCTAAAAATGAATCCCAAATATAAACGTTAAGAAAATCTAATCATTAAAATAGAAACACAAAATCTGTTGGAAGGGGAGATAGAAGAGTTGAGGAACAAGTGTAGGTGAAGTCTTTATGCACAAAACCAAGGTAACACATAAATATCACAAAATATCAACAGGTGGAATCTCACCTTATTACAAAGATTTCGTTCAATGAAATATATTACCAACAGGGTGAGAAACACCTACTGAGTGGGAAAATATACTTGGATTTTTATTGTTAGACATAAAGCAAATATCTGGAACATATATGTAATTGGAGAAAATCAGAACCTCCAAATCTAAAGACTGAATCCAAAAATGGGCATTTCAGATGAATACACTCTTCTGAGGTGAAGAAGTGCAAGTGACAAATTAATATATGGAAAAAATTCAACATATTGGTCTTTCAAGAGATTAAATTTAAAACAAATTATTCCACCTCACTGTAGAAAAATGGCTATATCAAGAAAACAAATTATTCCACCTCACTGTAGAAAAATGGCTATATCAAGAAAACAACCAATAAAAATTGCCAATGTGAATGTGGGGAAAAAAAGAAACACTTTTTCTCTGTTGATGAAAGTGTAAACAGACACACCACTTTGGAAATCAAGGCGGAGATTCCTTAAAAAAATCCAATAATACTGGGCCCATATGTTACAACTATTCCCTCCTTTGTATTTTCAAAATAGAATTTGGTACACTTTACCACAGTGGTGTTTAAGTGTACCCATGTTTATAAGACCACATTTCGTAATGCCTAAATCTTGGAAACAACTCAAATCCCCCCATGATGTTTGTACAGTGGTATAATTCTCAGCCAGTAAGGATAAACTTCAGACATTTATAGCTAAATAATGGCCCTATAGAATTATCTTTAGTGAAATAAACTGCATAAACTTGTAATTATATCATATGGTATCAACATTGTGAAAATTACAAAGTGTAAATAGAAATCAAAAGCAACATAGATATATTGAAATAGTAGGAAGTTGTTTGAAAACAAAGAGGAATTAGGCAAGAGAGTGTAAAAAAGAAGGAAAAAATAGGAAAACTTTGAAAATATGGAGGTAAAGAGGGATCATAGAAAGTAAGAGAGAATGCCAAAAACAATTATCAAGAAGTATCATTTACAGGTACAATTTGCCTGTGACAAATGTGAATATTATGTATATCAGCATTGTAAAAATAAACATACTACTGCTACTAAGAAGATATCTCCCATCAAAACCAATGTATATTATATAAAAGCCTTGGTAAAACAAAATGAAACATACTGTTCTGTTTAATTTACATGAATGCATAAATTGTGAAACTATGTATTAATTATATTAATATTGTCATGAACTATCTATATAGCAAAGGTTAAAAAGTCCAGTTCTTTTGGGTCATCAGAAAAAGGCCAGTGGAAAAGAAATCTCTTTATTTATTTAAATAACACACACATATTTCACAATGAAAGGCTGGTTTCTCTCTTGACAAAATTCCAATTTGAATTCAGCATTGTAAGTAAAATGATTGGAGGACTGACATCAATAGATTGCCACCAAAATTTCCATTGCAACTTCAGGTCTAAAATCTTTGATCTCCTCTCATCCTGAGTCAGGTCAGGACCTGAGTTTTATTTCCACCCTAAGATAGGCTGACCTTAGAGGAAGACCACCCCTGGACCAGGAGCTGGTATTGCCATGTTCCATCAACACCTATGTCCTGAAGCCTTCTCTGTTTTGTATTTCTTTTATGTGCATTTTTGAATAATTATTTAGGAACAATACACATTTTTGACCTCTTTTTAGGTAAAGTACACATTCAATTTATCCTCAAATTTCTGTATTATTTCCATTCAATCATGTCTACCTCAGTCTACTTTACTTCATGTTTGTGAAACAAGATTAAAAAGCACTCCATGAAAACAGCCTCCATATTCTCTGGAAACCCTGTTAGGTATATTGCATATGTCCTTGTGAAGATGACCTGGAAAATTTAAGATTTTGGAATATATTGAAAAATGTGTATAAATAAACAACCTCAATGGTACTAAATACAGAAATTGACATAGTAAACACAGTGTAATCAGAATCCTGTAAATGTGCTGTATTTCTCTGCATATTTCATCCTGCCTTGCACTTAACTTCCTTGTTGGGTTGTGACATCACATGATAGCTATCTGATGAAGGAAACTGAGATCCATGATGCATCCAAGTGACATTAGATTTATTTTTGCTAATGAGAATGAATCATAGTTTTGACTTGGTCAACATTTATTTCTGAATTTTATTTTAGTAACATAAGATCTTGCTGAAATGCCACTGTGGAACATGTACCTAGAGGGAGACTAGGAGAGTTTAGCAGTACCATGACCCAAAGAATGGACAGAAAGGGGAAAAAGTGGTATATTATAATCCCTGCATGAAACTTTTGCTAGCTAAATCTAATGCTACAACCTGAGCATGGTGGTCATGCCTGTAACCCCCCAACTCACACGGTTAAGCCAGAAGGATTTCTGCAAGTACAAGATCAGCCTGGACTACAAAGTGAGCCCGAACTTCATAGCAAGATCATTTCAAAGACAAAAAAGATAAATCAAGTGCTACAATTCTCTTTCATTAATTCATTCAGTTGTGATTATCACCTTATTTATTGCACTCTGGTGACTTTCTTTCTGGTGTCATGATGTGACATCATTTCTATCACTCACTATTGCTATTCTGGGAATCATATTACATGCATTTTACTTTGAACTCTAGGAACTTGTGTGAAATTCTGATTCACTTGCATATTTAGGATTCTGCTATTTATAAATGACTGAAAATGTAAGAGGGAAGGTGTCTGCATTTTTTTAAAAGTACATGATGTGTAACAGGCAGTAGGAGCATACATCTTTCCAAAATGGAGATGAGCAATAAATAGAGAAAAAACATATATATGGCATGTTATGGAAACAATAAAGAACTCAGAACTATTATACACATTGATGCCTTCCAAAGATGAACACTTACATTATGTACTAGAAACAGGCAATAATGCAATTATCCATATTTAAAATTTGCTTTTGCTTTGTGATTATCTTATCATAAACATACATACATACATATATGCATATCATATAATCTGATGAACCCTTCTGAATGTGCTTGTGTAGGTCCTTCTAGAAAAAATATTTACACACATCAAAGTGAAAAGAATATTTGTGAGAAAAATAGGTGACATCTATGAAGACAATTATCAGTGGATCTATAATGTGGGGAAAATTCTTCAGAATCCTTGAATTATCTTTTAAAAGCATGATTTTTTAATAATAAGACTACATACAAGTGGATCAGGTAGTTATGTGTGATACTGAAACACAAAATTCATGTGCTTAGGGATATCTCCATCTTTAAATGTGATCTCTGGAACACCTATGAATAATATGTGGATATTAAATTTAATGGTATTTGTACAGGTCTCTACTACATGAGTAATTTGTAAAGTATTTTCAAAATACTCACTTACATATGTACAATTTCTCTTATAGTACCGAATTTCACATATTTGACCATACCCATGTATCCTGAGTGCTTTCTCACATCACATACACAGGCTTTGGCCACAATGTGACAGCATTTTGGAGGTTAGCACCTCTGTCAATGGAAACATTTTCTCAATACATCTTTTTCACACAGTTACTCCCCAGTGTGTGGGAAATTTAGAATTTATAAAATGAAAAATTTTCAAGAAATCCTCTCACATTGACTGCATACCCATGTTTTCTCCCTTGTGTGCATGGTTGCCTTATGTGATGGAATTTTTTGTGCATTGAATCCTTTGATCTATTGTTGGAATGTATACAGTTACTTCCCTGTGTGAATTCTTTCATGTCATTACAGTCACTGGTGTGGGAAACATTTTCTGCATTGTTTACATGCAGACAGATTCTCCCCCTTCTATATTCTTTCATGTGTTTGTCAGTGGCTGTGTGAACTCAATGCTTTCCCAAATTGCTTACCTCCATCAGATTTCTTCCCATCATGAATTCTTTGATGTAATTGCAAGCCATGATTTTGGCTGGTAGATTTCTCACATTGATTGCATAAATAAGGTTTCTCCTCTGTAGGATCTTCTCTGACTAGAAAATGTGGATTATCAACAGAGATTTTTAAATGTCTTACATAAGGTTTCTCCCATGTGTGAATAATTTTATGGAAGTGATTACATCATTGACTGAAAGATTTTCCACTTTGTTCTCCTACATAGGCTTTCTCTGCATTGTGAGTTTTATCATGTATTTTATAACCTGTTTGTGTACTGAAGATTTTTCCACATTTCTTGCATAAATAAGAGTTCTCCCTAATTTTAGTTCATTCTTGTTTCTGATAGTGACTGTCTCTGTTTTTGCTTTTGGGATGATATATCTTATCATAAACATCACTACATAGATACAGGCCAAGAATACAAGCACACTTCTCAACGTTTATGTGTAGATCCTTCTCAATAAAGTGATACAGTAGTTACAGGATCTGGTGGGATAAATGGTCATGTGATGTGTATATCCACAAACAAGCAGAACATTGGTGGATTAAAAAAATGGGAAAAAAGGTTCAACATACTTAAATTTTCTTTAAAAACTAATTTTAAGTAAGACTACAAACAAATAGATCAGATATTTATGTGTGATTTATAAAAAATGAAGCAAAAACTTTTTAGGACAACTCTATATTTGAGGGTGTTTTCAAAAAATTTTAAACAATCTATCAACAGCTATAATTTTGCATTATTTTTGTTGGTCTCCTCTACATGAAAAATTTTGAAAGGTTTTTGAAAATATTTACTACATGTGCATGATTTCACTTAACTGTTATTATTGTCACAAGTTTTACAGCAACCATGAGTACTGAATGCTTTCCCACATTGCTTACATAGGCTTGGGGCAAAATATGACATCACTCCGAAAGTTAAAAATTCTGTTAGCTGAACTTTTACCAAATATTTCTTACATGCAGTTACTACCTAATTTGAAGGAAACTTTATGTTTGCAAAAGGTAAAGACTGAAGCATATCTTTTCCACACTGCCTACATACATAGGGTTTCTTCCTTGTGTGCATTACTCATCTATTAGATGGTATTTTGTGCACTAAATGCTATCCGCCATTGTTGAAAGGCATAGAATTACTACACAGAAGGAGATCTTTCATGTCCTGACAATCTCTCTGGTTGTGGAAAGTTTTTCTACATTTCTTACATTCATAGGCTTTTTCCCAGGGTGAGAGCTTTTAAGTTTATAAAGTGAGAACTTCTCAAGAAATCAATTTACTCATTTTTCATATACATATGGTTTTACTGCAGAGTGAATTCTTTTATATACACAAAAGCTACTATACCCGAAAGACATCCCAAATTGCTTACATAGATAGTAGCCTTTATTTTTAGCATTTCTTCATACTGAATGCCTTGTCACATTGTCTGTATCCATAGAGGATTTACCCAGTGTGAGTTCTTTAATGAATAATAAGGTCACCATTTTCTGAAAGATTTCCCACATTGCTTATCTAAATATGGTTTCTCCCCTGTGTGAATTCTTTCATATATAGTAACCTGACCACTTTGAGTAAAAGATTTCTCACACTGCTTACATACAAAAGGTTTCTACCCAGAGTGAATTCTATCATGTGCTTTACAATTAGAGGCTGTATTGAATGCTTTCCCACATTTGGTGTATACATAAGGTTTCTCCCCTGTATGAATTCTAACATGAGCTTTACAACCAGAGCTTGTACTGAATGCTTTCCCACATTTGTTGCATACATAAGGTTTCTCCCCAGTGTGAGTTCTATCATGTATTTTACAATGTGCAGCTCTGATGAATGCTTTCCCACACTTGTTGCATACATAGTGTTTCTCCCCAGTGTGAGTTATATCATGTATTTTACGATCTGAGGCTCTCATGAATGCTTTCCCACATTTTTTGCTTACAGAGAGTTTGTCCCCTTTGTGAATTCTTTCATGTGTAACAAGATTACATTTTTGACTGAAAGACTTTCCACATTGTTGCATATGTAGGGTTTCTCTCCAGTGTGAATTCTTTCATGTGCTTTACAGCCAGAGTTTGACTGGAATACTTTCCTACATTTGTTGCATGCATAGCATTTCTCCCCAGTGTGAGTTCTATCATGACTTCTATAATCTGAGGCTCTCATGAATGCTTTCTCACATTTGTTGCATACATAGAGTTTCTCCCCAGTGTGAATACTTTTATGTCTTTCACAGCTACTGATTGTACTGAATGCTTTTCCACATTGCTTGCATTGCTTGGTTGCTTTCCAGTGTGAGGTTTTTTATGCTTTTTAAAGGAATTATTATGAGGTAATGCTTTTGCACATTTCTCAGTTATATAGTGTTTCTCATCACCATATTTTCTAACGTCTTTTTCAATATGGTTTAAAGAATCAGAAATATTCTCACAGTTCTTTTGTACATATGAATTCCCAGAACTGTGAGTTCTCTCATGGATTTGAACACTATTAGGTATTGTGTAGGCTTTCACTATTTTCTTACCTACAAGATTTTTCTGCCCAACATGAGTTCGTTCACTAAGATCAGAGCTGTCCTCTTCACACTGCACATATTGATGGTGTATCAATCCAGTCTTCCTTGATTTATGCATCTGAAAGGACTGCAAATCACTGCAGGTCTCTATGTCTTCATTACTTTTGTATTGCTGCTCTTCAATTCTCAAATAATTGTCTTCATCATTACTGTAAAGAAATACAAAGAATGATATAAATCACAATGGAAAGGGCTCCATATTAACACTTGAGATTTGTGATGAAATATTTGGTTTGATTCCTGCTAAGTAATACTGATTGTTACCTGACTCATTGCCCTGCAGGACATCTTTAAAAGTACTATCCAATCTAAAAAGGGTGGTTTTCATTTGGCAATTTTAAATGGGTATATGATTCTAATACACAATATTGTTTTGGGAGGTTGGTACAAGTGACTATCAAATATTGATCTTTTCTTAGCTTTTCAGGTCTTAATTTTCCCCCTTGTCTATTTAGCCTGGTCAGCTTTCTCATGTACAGAAAGTAAGGGTTTCTGGTCTTGTATTATGTCTCTTTACTTTTACTCCTCAAATATGGTTTTAATTTCCCATTTAAGACAAAAACCTGTGATATTTCCATTTCTGTGTCTGATTTATTTAACTTAAGGTCCAACCCTTTTTGTTTCTTTGGAAACAACATCATGGTTCCTTGTATAGCACAATATTTTTCAGTGTAGAGTGTTAAACACAGGTATTAGACTGAATTACATTTGCTGATCATTTTTTGAGAGAGGTTCTTATTTCCATGAACTTGCTCAAGCTGAACTTCAAGTTGTCATCCTTCTAATTCTGCCTTCCAGAATTCTGGGCTTGCAAGAATGCATCACCACACTGAGGTGACCCCAAATTTTCTTTACCCAGGCATCTAGTGATGGGCATCTGTGATCTTTGCAGAGCTTAGATACTGTGAGTTGATTCTTATATTAGACAATATGAATGCCATTTCATATGCTACATTGAACAACACACTGTGTGCATCACTAACATTTGATGATTTTAATGTATTTGACAATATACTGAGAGAATCACTGCACACAATGACACAGTATAAACCACTCAAAAGTTAGGAGGGAGAGGCAGGTGGATCACTCTGAGTTTCAGGTGAGTATGGGCTTCACAGTAAGTTGACTTTCAAAGTCAACCTGAACTATTGTTCAAAAGTAAAAAAGAAAGTATATAACAATGGATGTGCACATGGAACAATATGAAACATATTGTTTTACTTTTCAGAACTCTGAATATTGATTACCATGTTTGTATTTTATGTATCAATCTATAATGTATGAGGAATTTTAAACAGGAACAGCTCAATATTCTCTAAGATATTTTCAAATTACTTATTAACAAGTAATTACTTATTATAATTTGATTTATGCATCTGAAAGGACTGCAAATCACTGCAGGTCTCTATGTCTTCATTACTTTCAAATTACTTATTATAAAACTAATATTCACTTGCATTTTGAATATGGATTCTATATGAAAAAAATTTAAATCATTGAATTCTCAGTGTTCACATATATACATGCAACAATATTTGAAGATGAGTTTCTGACAAAATTCACAATTAGCTAATTTCCTACATATCAGAGCACAGTATTTAAATTTACTCTTCTACATTTCCATGATGTTCTGAAAGGCAATGTTTAAGCTGGTATATTAGGTAGTGTTATTTACATAGTTATTTACATAGTTACACAATTTTTGCACTACCTGTGATTCCTACATTCAAATAATTTTCTATGGATTTCTAGATAAAACAAAATAAAGTAATTGTTTCTCTTGATATTTTTCTGAGTTTAATGAAGTGTAACATGATCACATTTCTTCAAGTTCCTTTGTTGCAGTATTTATGCTCACACACTGACACTTAAGAAATGTTCCCTTTCTCTGCATTTTTGTTTGAGTGGATAAAAGAAATGAACATATTGCTGAATCTTTGTTGGATCTTTGAGCAGAACTGTTTGTATTCTCACTATTTGAATGTTTTCTATGTACCCTTTAACTTTGTAACTTGAAAAACTACATCCAGGATGACAGTATGAAATATATAAACTACTGATTTCTTGGTGGGGCTTTTTCTCATTTTCCTTTTTTTTTCTTTCGTTTTCTTTCTTTCTTTTAGAATTCTGTATTGTTGCTACCCTTTTTTTCTGTTTTGCTTTTTTTTCTCTTTAAATAAAATTTTAAAAATGTATAATAGCTATTGTAAAAAAAGAGGAAATAGGAAGCACTATAAAAGATACAGCTGTATGTAGGGTTAGGTGTGTGGGATTGATGACCATATTTCTAGGTTCTTGTTGGATTGATGAACAGATCTGTTTGCACTTGCACTGCTTGATTGTCCACTTTGTGTGTTTAATTTTGTAACTTGAATAACTATTTCTAACAGAACAATATGTAATTTGTCAACAAGTGATTCCTTACTGTTTATCTTTTCTTGAAATTCTGTAATATTTCTACCTTTTTCTGCTTTTTTTTCTTTTAAATAAAAAAAAGAAATGTTCCCTTTCTCTTATATGTGTCAACCACCTTAGATTTCTGGAGCAATTTTTGTCCTCTTCTTTAATTTGTTGATTATGACATATTCTTCCTGTATTGCATACAAAGAAATAAAAAAATCACTGTTACATTACATTAAATATCACTGGTTCCTGTTATGCTCATGATATAATATAATCAGGCCTGAGATATATGAGTAAATGTTATAATTATCAATTATGTTAAAATATATCACTGAGCAATAATTAATGCTGTTGGTATAAATAAATAAAATTTATCATTCTTACTTGTCACAGTAATATTCATATATGTTTCCCACATTACATCTCTGTAGAGCTTCTTTTGGAATGGAGTCAACAAATCCACTCTGCTGAGGTGAATTTCATGGCTACATCATCAAAGGTCACTGTCTCCTAAATAGTTACAAGCATCCTGAATTTGAGACACACACAACCTGATACATCTCAGATGTGGTCATAAATAGTCTAACTGATGGTCATTCTTTCAAGTATTAACTGCACGTCATGGTCATCGAACTTAAGTACATTCAATTATGTAGTCACTCAGTAGTGCTCATGCTAGACTATAACACACTGCCAAAGCAATCCCAGAACAGTAGCATGGCTTGTCCTTCAGGGCCACCTATACTGTAGTTTTTTACTGACATTAAAACAGAGTTCAAAGAGGAAGGCTGCAAACCACTATTCACAAAACATCTGGTTATTCATAACATTGAGATAATCTTTCTAGACAGCATTTATAGTTTTGAAACTTGTTTATTAGATAAATATGCAGTTTAATATGAAAGGGGATTTAAGAATTACTAAAATTTAATGAAAATAAAAGTTTACTTGACCATCCCATCTACAAGGAAATTAGGGAAAGGAAAGTTATAAACCTATAGCTCAGGGATACCATATTATCTCCTTTTACCTGACTACTAGAAATTCTTCTAGAGTGTAAAGGAAGATAATGTGGGAAAGAATATATATGAAATTCTTGAAATGCAATGAAAACCCAGGTACAGCAAAGTAGCTGGTAACTTAATACAGATGGAAGTGTTAGGTCCAGTGGGATAGTACATGCCTGTTCTCCCAGCACTTGAAAGGTTGATGTAAAAGGATTACCATGAATTTCAGGATTGCCATGTGTACAGTGTCCAGCCTTAGTTATGTAATATGCACAGTTCAGACTACAAAGTGAGACCATTCATCAAACTCCCTCACCAAATGAAAATTAAATTTACAAATCAAACCTTTGCACCAGGGAATGTATCTTGGTGATACAAGCACCTGACTGATAGGTGCAAGAGCCTGTGTTCAATTTCCAATACCAAAAAGAAACAAGCTAAACATACCTTTGACTTATTCAACAATTGTACATGAAAGTTAGAAAAAAGCCTACAAACATTTAGTACTCATTAGTATGGAAACATTTTGTGTAATAATCATGAAAAACATTCAAAGTTCAACATTCTTATCATTGGACAAATGCATCTCAGGAAAGGAAGACAAACTCCAATGCATCCACATGAAAGTAGAATACTGTTTCATGAGTCAGCAGATATTATGCTTCTTGGGAATGAAGCACAATGCACTTCATTTACATTCAGAGAGACAAGTATATCCTTAGAAATCTGGACTGTACAATCCCTTCAGCTATGTGCATTGGTGAACTATTGAAATGGGAAATAGAAACACATATGGCTGTTCAATTTATAGTAAAACACACTGAGTTAATCAAAGTTTCCTCAGAAAAAAAATCAAGCATCTAAGAAAATTGTAAGAAATTGAAACCTATGAAGATGGTAATTAAACAAGAAAACATTGATTGGGAATACAATACAAAGATTTTACATACAAAGTTAAGATCAATGAGCACAAATCTAAGAATAAACAAAAACTTATTTGACTCAGAAGAAATGCTGAATTGAAAAGACAGTCTAAATCATATTTGTGAAAATCACCAAACAATATTGAATTGTGGAAGAACAAAACAATAAGATTTATTAAATCAACACTCCTAAATTCCACAAACTCCTTTACTATTGACTTTATGAACATCCACAGACAAGGTACTTCTTTCTAATATCTAAAAAAAGCTTTGTGCTATGATACATGGGAATACACATGATTCTTTTCAAGTGAAATTAAACAGTTCAAAACTGTGACCAAAAGACTAAATCAGAAAGTGCTTTGACCTTGACTCACAAACGAGACTTTGTGAACAATGACTACATTGAGAAAAACTACAAAGGCTACAAAATATTTCTCTGTGAAATTGCTATTGTAGTTCCTGAAAATTAAAGGGAAAAATCTAAAAGAACAGTCACCATGAAAAAGCACACATTGAAAATATTGGAGAATTTCCAATGGAGGGTTTTCAACAGTCATGCAATACCTTCTGGCCTGAGGGATTTTATTATCTGGTTACTTTAATTCCATTCAAAAGACCTAATGGTGAATCTTTCTGAACACATCTGAGACACACCCACTGTTTTTATTAAATCTAAACAAAAAAATCGACAGTACATATTTTCTTTAAATGATTAAAACAATAAATTCAAATACAGGTATGTATTGATTTATATCTGTTTATGTGTCATCAGACATGAAATTATGACAGAGTATCCATATTAGGTAGTGATATGGAAATGTCAGTGCAAGAAAAACACAATTAACAGGCATGAATTTCTAAGTTCACCAAAAGGAGATCAAGTCAGCCTATCATGAGAGCTGGTGATATTTTCAGGAGAACAGGTCACATTAAAAGGGACTAAGAGAACAGGTGTCAGAGCTGATTCCTAGCTAGAAATCTATGTGATGGGCAAATATTTTCACCACCTGGAGAGCAGTGGTAATTATGTGCACATTGGGGAGGATAGATTAAAAGAAGGCTATGCAAAAAGACATACATGGGTTTCACTAAGTCAACAAAATCTAATGAAGATACATTAGCTTGATTTTATTACACATGTACAATCAGCAGTTCTTTAAAAACAAATATCATTCCTTAATACATATCCCACTACACAGAACAACCAACTACATAAACAGAAACAGTATTCAAAGAGAAAAACCAGTCAATTACAAGTATATATTTAAGAATTCAAAAAAAACTCAGTGGCTGACAGTTCAGTAAGGTAGAGCAATCTTTAGAGTCACACATAAAATCGATTAGATAACAATTCAAACCAATATACCTGATATATTCTGTCCAATGTTTTACCACAAAAAGATGTTGCACACTGTCCTAACAACAAGCCAAGAAGTATTTAAACATGTGGCCCAGGTGCAAAACAGCAATACAGAAGGTAACATTGTCAGTGGAGTGGAAGTCATGTAAAGCAGGTTCTTACACAATACTGGAATGAAGTTAGAAATGAAAAGCAGAAACAAATTAAGAATGCTCTTAGAATGAGATATGAAATTAAAAATTTTAAATAATGTGTTTCCAAAAAAAAGAGCTTAAGTAATTAAGGGTTTCACAATCCATTACATGAATGTACATATGGTATTATTTCAGTTACTCAAAATCAATGCCTCAAAATATATCAAATGCAATGAATGTTCAGAACAATACTGAACACAGGGCAGAGTGAAGCTCATCAGTGTGGCTGTGAGCTCAGTGCATTTCCTCACTCTGCACTGCAGTCTTTGGGAAGTTTGAGCCTAAGGCTTGCTGTCCCCATTTCAGGAACATCCTTCAGCCTCTGGACCTGAGTTCCCAGAGAGAACTAGAGAAAGCTGCTGCAATATATAAATGCTAATCACCCCACAGAAAACAGGATATTTCATTGCTCTGTATTTGTGTGGATTCTAAACAATAATAGAAAAGAAACACTTAAAACTATTAGAGGCATTACTGAGTAATTAATGTAATTAAGTACATTAAAATCTAGAGAAAAACGTCCTACAATGATAGCAATGGACACAGAAAACAAGAAACAAAATAAAATTATCAGAGAATAAGTTGGAATGCATACAAATGTATTCTCTTTCAAATAAGTGTTTGTGGTGAAAAAATTAAATTTCCAACAAAAATTTAATAGGATTGCTAAGATAATGTATCACAGAAAATATCTCTGGATTGAAATAGATATATGCCATATAAATAAGTGTCAGGAACAATTACATGGATTGCAAATTATGAGAATTATACCATATGCCACTCACTTGACATAGTTTGAAAAACATGGGAACCACATGTGAAACATTTATAAAAAGCCCAAAGTGTGTCATTTAGCATGTCCTTTTCAGAAATGTGCAGTAAGCATCAAGGAATTATAAAGATTACATGAACAATGGTGGTTCTCTCTCTGCACTCAGAGAAAAAATTCTTTTACAAGCCTGGGATATAGTTCAGCAGCACAGTGCCTGCCTGGTAATGTAAGATTGTGACTTTGATACTAGTTTTAAAAAATTGCATGTACACATGAATTGCTTATTTAAAAGAGATCAATTTGTGTTTCTAACAGACAGCCCCTTTGCAATTTGTTCTTTACCACATTATTTCACTTTCAGTTACTTAAAATCCTATCATAACATCCAAATTTTAGCACTAAAACATATAGAAGCTAAAGTATTGAACAGTTTATTCATTTATCACATGACTCTAGATATAAGACAGTAGTTTACACATGCCTGGCAAGGGTTCTAACAATTATGTTCATCATAGAAAATGTTAAAATGTATCTTAAAATTTACTTATGATAAGCTTTTAAAAAATTCTTATATCTTTAAACATCCTAAAATGACTTTGGAAGTCTGAGGGTGTGCTCATTAATTTTGGAATTCACTATCATGGAAATATAGCTCAATATGAAGGTTACAATTTGTCTGCTTGAGACCTCATATTTAAACTGTCATTCAATCTAGCAGGGTTATATGTCCCTGATACTTCCTATGATTTCAATAAAATATCCAACAATGTTACCTGACTTTACACTACATCACAAGGGAATCCAGACTTATGAAAATTAATCTTTTCAGGAGGACAGTTTGAGAGCTGCATGCAGCCCCTCCCTCCCTTCCTCGTGAGGAGGCAAGGACTTACATGGTAAATTTTCCATAATAGCCCTTTTCTTCTCAATGGTTGAAAGTTGGTCACTTGTGGCTTACTAATCTTTCAAAAATAAGGTACTCAATTTGACACTCCTAATACTTAAACATCTACTGTCATATTATGTGTTTGAAGACACCTAGGTTATTAAGAAAGACAAGTCTTCATGTGACTTCATGTGGTGAGGAAGCATGACCTATGAGATTATACCTGGTGCATGGCTTCTGCCTCTCCAGCTTTGATGAAGAATCTCCCTTGGAAAGTTGAAGATTTGATTCTGAGAGCATGAGCAAACCTGAGGTGAATATCCTGTGGCAATGGCTAACATCTCTTGTAATGCACAGAAAACTAAGAGAATTGTTTTCTCCTTATTAGTCCACCCAGGTCATAATGGTTTTTATCAAGCACATACAAAATGAGTTATTTGCCATGGGCTATAAACCAGTATCCATAAAAAAGTGCAGAGCTTTAAAAATGTTGTTGGAGATTCATACTCATCATGACACACACCACAAGTAATCATCACAAAGCACTCAACTTTATTAGCTAAGAATTCCCCTCAAAGATCTTCTACATATGTAGGAATGATTATCTGATTCTTTTAAATCATTGTAGGAGAAGAAGGAAACCTTTTACCAAAAAAAAGACCTATAGCAACCAGAAACACTTCCTCAGAAATAAAAGATTCACAAAATTACCCATATTGAGACACAATCTTTCCAAAGATCTGCAACTTGTCATATTCAAGAGTACTGCATCATCTTCATGGATTTAAAGCCATAATTGATATCATGAAAAAAGGGAAAATTAATCACAAAATATCCCATGTGTTGTTCATTTATCCTCTGCATTGTTTCCTTCCCCATTCTACTTGAGTGTGCCCCATGTGCTCTACCTAGTGATTTTCATTCTCCATTAAACTTTTTGAACTCTTTCTGTATGCTCACACAAACATGCAGGTGATCAGCACTCTAATAAATCCTAGGTACCCTAGAAACTCCTCAGTTAAAAAGCTAAAACTTTCAATAGTTTGATGTGTTCTGAGGGTGAATTACATCACTGAATTGAAAAGATAAAACTGAAGCATTTTTACAGAGATGACATTAAAAGATATATTACAGAAATACTTGCTATGTCTAATCCTAACCCTAATGTCTAACCACTCAAATCAGTTTCTGCTAATTTAAAATTTCCAATTTAGCCTCTTGTCTGGGGCATACATGTCAATCTGTATGAACAAATTGAACTACATTGGTACTATAATGATGGAAAAATCCAAGGAAACAAAGACACAAAATACCCAGAATAGTGTTCACATTTCTGAACTGGATTGCACTGCTCTCCTGATAGAGCTGCTCAGGAGAAACAGGTGAATACAGCTCTCCAAGCTGGAAACAACTGGGTAAGGCTCATGTTCTGCAAAGGAAAATGTGATGATAGGAAGGAATGACACAAAAGTGGCATTTGAGTTTCAAAAGGAAAATAACTTGATCAACATAAAAGTAACTGAAAACAACATGCATTGAATATGCACAAAAACAAATCTGATGTTGCAAACACCATTGCTAAGTATTAGATGTTTTTCAACCTGCTGAATACAAAATGCCTTGGTCTGTATTTCAGATATAACAAAAAGACAAATTTATAATACAACACTAATCATCACATGTACCTTACTGAATGCAGGGCTCTGTGAATCACTGATTCTTCACCCATGGTATCCTTTTTCTGAGACTAGAGACTCATTTCTGTATCACCCAACATGAGCATATAAACTTTACATTGTGCCATGTATCACTATTAGAAACTACGTGTCAAATTAGAAGTTCAATAAATATTTAAAATGCAAATATATTTCTTCATTATCTAAGGGTCCCATGGACTTTAGAAAAGATAATTTAGGATAGACATAAACCCTAAATTGCACCTCATATTTAAAAGCTCTTTGTATTTTTTCCCTCTTTACATTTGCCTCAACTCATGCTTATACTCTATAAAAACTGATAGAAAATACAGTCTTGAGCAATCTTCTTGGACCCCTTCTGTCTCTCTGACAGAGGCTTTCTTTTGTTCAATAAATACATCTGCTCTTAAACTCTGTTTTTCCTAAAACTCACTGTTAACCTTAAGAGAACATTAACTTGTATTGGACATATAAGAGGCTGAGAGTTTCCTTCCCCTATATCAAACTCAACAGTCAATGTGCTGGCAAAGTCTCAATGCTTCTTGCCATCTTGAACAAAGAGGTAAGACCTCATCTCAAAGTGCAATAAAATTTTTTTTGGATTTTTTATTTAAAATTATTTTCTTTTAATTTCTCAAGATTGGGAGGATGTAGGAAAGGGTCATATTTCTGAGGTCAGTCACTGGAAAATAAGAAACATCATACATATGTGCCTTGAAATCTTTGGTGTCCAGCAGGAAACTCCTTCTCATGCTACTTTAGTTGTGATGTCCAATATATTTTCAAACCTCCAATACTAGTGTTCTAATTTCCCATTTTACATCAGAGATGATTATGAGAGCTGATCAGTAGACAGAGAAGTATTTATCATGACCGTATCCCTCTTTTCTATAGGTATGTGAGCCTTTTGCTTCTTTCATACCTAGCAAGCAGACAATGCTTCAGTGCTGTCACACTAGGTCAAGCTCACCTCAGAAGTCCTTTACTGTTCTGGCTGCTGACTGGGCTTCCCTCCACATGCTCTGCTGCTCCACTTCCTTTCAATCACCTTAGCTCTTCTTATTCAAAAGAACTTGTGTTCATATTCTTTACTACTCATGCAGATCCTTACTATGTGAAAATACCCCTAATTTAGTAAAAAGCCCATCTCAGTGTTTCAATTATTTTTTATGTCTTTTTGAGACAGGGTCTCACAATGCAGCTCAGGATGCCCTTCAGCTCACTTCATAGCCCAGGTTTGCCTTAAACTTGCAAGGATAATGAAGAATCAGCCTCCAGAGTGCTGGGATAAAGTGGATGTGCCACAGGTCCCACTCAGTGTTTCACATTTTAGGTCAAAGTATCAGCATAACCCAAAGGCTGCAGAAATATTTTCACATTTGACATCCATTTCCATTTCCACTCTCATATTTATCACATCTCTACATTCCTGTAGACACCAGTTTGCTGTGTTTCTCAGTGTGTGATTAACAAGTAGCAATTACAGGAAGTTTTTCTCTGCAGGTACTTTCCCCTCACAAGCTAAAGTATTACCATCTCTTAAATACTTCACAGAAATCTAAACTTTAAGACAAGCCTTGGGTCAGTAAATCATTTCCAAGAGAGTGTTTACTTTCTTAGTTTATAAATAAGGCACTAGCTAAGGAAAGGGCCTGAGGTGAAGATGAAAAATTAAGTGGTTTGTTAAAGAATTAAAATGAGAATAGGCAATGACCTAAGGCTTTGAATCATCAGGGAATTTTCTGCACAAAATAAAATGCAGATTCCTGCCTACTAAGGTGACTTGCAGCTGCTAATTACTAAACTCCTGAATAATAGAAATGTAAATACAAACAGCCAGTTTGTCTCTAAACCCAGTTTCCTGCAGACCACACAGGCTGAAGAAGTGGGTTAGAGAAACTGGCCTCAAAGTAGTTCTTTTCTCTGGGTGTTGTGACTCAAGACTCTAATCTCCTCACACTGGTGGGTGGTGGAGGAGGAGGGCCCAGAGTTTAAAGCCAGGCCAGACTACACAGCTACACTCTGAATTCAAACAATAAAAGGAAAGAGAAAGAAATTTAGAGAGATAGTTGGAGGTCTATTCTAAATCCACAGAGCCACATGTACCTGGCCAGCTAACTACTCATGTGGGAAGCATTCCGAGAGTCAATGTGTTCTTCTCATTTCTTATTTTGGTTCCAGAACTGTACACTCAGTGTTGTGAGATTATGAGTTGTGTTTATGCAGTAACATCATTCAAATAGACTCCTCACATCAGGAATTCAAATGATAGTTTTTGTCAAAGTGAAGAAACAACTCAGGTTTACCCACAAACACTTCTTGCCCCAAACACAGCTGTGCGTGGGGCTGCCCAAAAACATGTTCTTGGCTTACAGTGGTTCTGCCAATTTCCTTCCAAATTTCACACAATTCCATCCCATTCCCAGCTCCAGTACCATCAAGTTACCATTGTGATGCTTGAGGGTGTCCAAGGATCCTTTGCAGTCCTCAGTAAGAAGTCACAGAAACTAGAGGGCACTCAGCTCCAGGTTCTCAGCACTGAAATCACAGTGATCAATTCTGCAGCAGGAATGGAAAGAGCCCTCCTCCCTTGGCCCACCTGATTGGGTGTACAACTAGCCCAACCTTTATCAATGATTGGCTCATGGGCCCGTCTATCTCCTGTGATGTCACCCTCACCTGCCAGGATTAATACTTCCATTTCAGGGCTTAATTTCTGACTTTTCAGAGATGTTCTGCATTCCCTTAAGGGCTCCATGCCCTCTCCTGAACCTGGGTCCTAATTGTTCCCAGATCAATGTCCTCATGGCCAGGTCAGACCAGGGCAAAATGGAATGGGTAGGAGCTCTTGTCAGGAACGTGGCCATAAGCTTTATTGCTGCAGTTTTGCACAGAGTCTCTCTCAGTCTGCTCATTTTCATTGGACTAATTAATATGCATCCAAGAGCAATCCATTACATCATGAATGAAGAAACTACACATACACAGTAACAGGTTTCTGGGAAAAAGTAAAGATGAAGAAAAATCTAAAAATCCAAATGCTTTAGAAAAATTTCATACTGTATAAAGCTTCATAAATCATACCTAAATTTTGAAGATAAACCTAGCCAAGCATGAGATTCACAACTATTGCTGAAACGGGGTCCCACACTTGATCCACTAGATCAATTCCTGGTATTGAGTGTGGGATTAAAAAAAAAACACTTTAGAATGTAAATGAAAACATTTTTTGAATTTATGTATATGTTCCATTCTAGGGTCTTTATAATAGTGCATTAGCCTGTCACCTAATTTTGACTTGACTTCATATATAAGGTTGCTTTTAACAAACCCATAAATTTTAGATCTGAAATATATACAGCATGAAAGAAAATCTAATGAATCTGTTATAGGAATTTGCAGGCAGGCAATGGTAACTGAGTTGGGATCTCAGGGCCTGGCACAAGTTCCAAAGAAAGGGCTTTTTTGTCTCTTTAATTAAATGCAGTCAGGAACATATGTCCTCAGTTATAGGGCCACTATCTTCACACAGGTGGCTATCTGACCCTCATTTCTTTTCCTTCTTCCCAACAAAGTTTTTTCATTTTTTGTTTCTTTTTTTTTAAATTTTATCTTACAGAGAATAAAACAAGAGGACAGAATAAAGCAGATAAGAACAAAGCAATGCAAGCAACACAATAATTCACAACAAGACAATTGAATATCAACAGTAGCTACCATAATGTCTCTTTCTTTCAAATAGTGGAGCATAGCTTGACATCAATAATATCAAACATAAAAAATAGAATAAAAGCATTCAAGAGAATAAAGTATTACAAGGCATTCTGAACCAAGATGAACAATGGCAACTATATCTCCTTTTCATAAAAATTTGTTTATACTGTCATACATGTTAAATCCAATAAGACACAGCATGAAAGAAACAATGGTAATAAGAGAACAAAAACATGTTAGGAGTTCAAAGCAAGATGATATTAAATAAGCAAGGCTGCCAAGCCTTGTTTTCTTCAAAGTAACGCTTCATACTATCACACTTAATGTCAAACAAAAAAAGAATAAAAACATTCCAACCAATAAATAAAAACATTACGAGGCTTCAAAGCAATATAATGGGGAACCATGATAACCATAGAATCTTATACACTTTTGCCATTTTTTACACTATGGAGATGACACAGTATTTATACATGTGAGTTTGATTTATTTCCCTTATGAGTACGGTCTCAAGTTGCATCCATTTATTTATAAATATCTCAATGTGATCATTCTTTACAGCTGAGTAGTACTCCATTGTATAAATGTACCACAGTATTTTTATCCTTCCTCAGTTTATGGGCACTTAGGTTGTTTCCAAGATCTGGTTATTACAAATTGTGCTCCTATAAACATTGTGTGCACATATATCACTGTGGTATGATGTTTTCTGTTCTTCTTGTAATATGCCAAGGAGTGGAAAGGCTGTGTCAAATGGGACTTCCAATCCCAAATTTTGAGAAATCCCCAGACTGACCTCCACAGTGGTTGCACCAGTCTACACTCCCACCAACAATGCAGAAGTGTTGTTTTTCCCACAGCCTATCCACCATATTTGTTGGTATTTTACTTGATTCTGGCCATTCTTTCCGGAGTGGTGTGGTTTTAATTTGCATTTCTCTAATGACCAATGAGGATGAACATTTTTTCATATATTTATTTGCCACTCATAGTTCTTCATCTGAGAACTGTATGTTCATCTTGGATACCATTTTTGAATTGGATGCTTGAATTTCAGGAGTCTGATTTTTTTAATTCTTTATAGGCAGATTCCTTTGTCGGAAGGTCTGTTCAATAACACTTTTTCACAGTTTGTGGGTTTTCTTTTCACCTTTTGGGAGATTTCTCTCAACATGAAGAAACTCTTTAATAAGATGTGATCCCAATTATTGATTCTGGGAAGTATTTCCTGTGCAATTTGATTCTTGTTCATGAATTCTCTACCTACCCATATGTCTTCAAGATTTTTACCTATTTTGTCTTTCAAAAGATTTAGTGTTTCTGTTTTAATATTTAGGTCTTTGACACATTTATATTTTATTTTAGTACATGGTGACAGGCATGGGTCTAGTTTTATTTTTCAGCATATGGATAGCCAGTTTTTCCAGCATCATTTATTAAAGAGACTATCGTTCTTCCACTGAACATGATTGGACCATTTATCAAAGATAAAGTGGTTGAGTGTGTTTGCAGTTTTGATTGCATCTTGTAGTCTATCCCATTGATCTTCAGATCTATTTTTTTGCAGTGCCATGTTGATTTTATTATGGTAGCTTTGTAGTATAACTTCAAGTTAGGGATTGTGATGCCTCCTGCCTTGCCTTTGCTGCTTAGAATTGCCTTTGCTATTCTAGGTCTCTTCTGGTTCCAGATAAATTTTATGAGTGATTTCTCTAGATTTATGGAGTATGTTAGTGGTATTTTCATTAGGATTGAGTTGTATCTATATATGAATTTCAGAAGAATGGCATTTTCACAATATTTATTCTTTATATCCATGAACAAGGGATGTCTTTCCATTTTCTGAAGTCCTGTTCAATTTCCTTTATGTGGGTATTATAATTTTCCCTGTACAGGACTTTTACTTGTTTCATTAGATTAATTCCTATGTATTTCATTTTTTGGGTGGATGCTAGTGTAAAGGTTGTTTCTCTTATTTCTCTTGGTAATTTTTTTGTTAGTGTATGAGAATTCTATTGATTTTTGAGTATTGATTTTGTATCTGGCTATGTTGCTGAATTTATTTATTATATCTAGAAGTCTTTCAATGGAGATTTAGGGGTCTTCTATGTAGAGTATCATGTCATCTGCAAAGAATGATAGTTTAGCTTCCTCATTTCCTATCTTTACTCCTTTTATTTCTGTTGGTTAATTGCTCTTTCTAGTATTTCCAGTACTATGATGAATTGGAGCAGTGATAAGGGACATCCTTGACTTGTGCCTGATTTCAAGGCCTTCATTTTTTGGCAATTTAATCTGAAGCTGACTATTGGTTTGTCATACATGTCTTTTATCATATTGAGGTAAAGACCATCTATTCCAATTCTCTGTAAGGTTCTTATCATTAATCAGTGTTGGATTTTATCAAAAGCTTTTTCTGCATCTATAGAAATGATCATGTGATTCTTACTTTTGGCTCTATTGATATGTTGGATTACATTTATTGATTTACTTATTTTGAACAATCTCTGCATGCCTGGGATGAATCCCATGAGGTTATGGTGTATAATCTTCTTGAAAATTTGCTGCATACTGTTTGCCAATATCTTATTGAGAATTTTTGCATCTATGTTCATTAGGGAGATTGGTCTGTAGTTCTCTTTTTTAGTTGTGTCTTTCTCAGGTTTTGGTACTAGAGTAATATTTGCTACCAGGAATGACTTAGGGAGAATTTCTTCTTTTGAATTTCATTGAGGAGTTTGAGAAGAGTCAGCATTATGTCTTCTTTGTATTTCTTGTAGAAATAAATGTGCAGTGAATCCATTTGGGCCTGGGATCTTCTTTGTTTGTTAAGGACTTTTTTAGATTTTCAATTTCATTAACAGAAATTGAGTTATTCAGCAGTTTTACATCTTCTTGATCCAGCTTTGGTGGTGCATATCTTTCTAGGAATCTGTCCATTTCTTCTGTGTTATTGAAGCTATGAGAATAGAAGTTTTCAAAATAGGTGTTGATGATCTACTGTATTTCAACAGAATCTGTAGTGATTTCACCTTTTTTAATCCTTTATTGCATGAATTTGAGTCTTTTCTTTCCTTTTTTAAATTAGGTTGGATAAGGGCTTATCAATTGTCTTTATTCTTTCAAAGAACCAAGTTGTTGATTCATTGATTATTTGTATTGTTTTCTTAGTCTGTATTGCATTAATTTCTGCTCTGATCTTTATACATTCCTTCCTTCTTTTGGTTTTCAGCTTGTCTTGCTCTTCTTCTAAAGGTGTAGTATCAGGTTTTTTATTAGTGTCCATTCCCTTTTCCTAATGTGGGAAATCAGTGAAATAAATTTTTTCTGAGTACTGCTTTTATTGTATCCCACAGATTCTGGTAAGTTGTATTTGTATTTTTGTTTGCTTGTAGATAATGTTTGATTCATTCATAAATTTCTGCTGTGACTCATTGATTCCTTGAGAGTTTGTTTTTGAATTTCCCTATGTTCCTGGGGTTTTTACAGTTACTTTTATCATTAATTACTAGTTTCATGGCACTATGACCTGATAACATGCAGGGGACAATTTAAATTCTTTTGCAATTACTTAAATTTGTTCTGTGTGCTAGTGTATGGTCTATGTTAGAGAATGTCCCAGGTAGTGCTGAGAAAAATGTATATTGTTGGTGAAACACTCTGTACACATCTATCAAGTCCATTTGTTCACATATGTGATTCAGTTCTTATTTCTTTGCTGATTTTTTGTCTAGTTGATCTGTCCATTTGTGTCAATTGTGTGGTAAGGTTGCCTATTATACTTGTGCTATTATGTATTTGATTTTTCTTTTCTGATATTATTTGCTTTGTGTAGATGTGTGTTCTGGAATTTGGTGCATATATATTTAAGTTGTTATACCTTCCTCTGGAAGTTATCCCCTAATGAGTATGTAGTGTCCTTTTTTATCTCTTCAGACGATTCTTGGTTTGAAGTTCACATTGTCTGCAAACAGAATAGCTATCCCCACTTTTTTGAGTTCCTTTTGTATGAAATATTGTTTTCCATCCTTGGACTTTCAGTCTATGAATTTCCTTTTGGGTTAGATGGGTTTCTTGTAGATAGCATATGGTTGGATGTTGTTTCTTGATCCATTCTGCCAGTCTCTTTCTTTTAATTGGTGAATTAAGGTCATTTATATTAATGGTTATAACTGTCATATATCATTCTAGTGTTGACATGTTATCTTTCTGCTGTTTTATCTTCACCTTTCCAATCTGTTTAATTGTCTGTATTGCTTAGTGGTTTTTTCCTATGTGTATGTAGAATGTCTGAGTATTTTTTGCAGGGTTGGTTTGGTGATCATGAAGTTCTTCAGCTGTTCTTTTTTCTTTGAAGTATCTTATTTCTCTGTCCATTTTGAAGGATGGTTTTGCACAGTACATCAATCTGGGTTGAAAGCCATTTTCTCTAGAATCTGAAATACTTTATTCCATGCTCTTCTTGACTTCATTGTTTGTGTTGAGAAGTCTGCCGTGATTCTGATAGGCTTTCCTTTATACGTGACCTGTCTCTTCTCTCTAATAGCTTTTAATATTCTGTTCTTATGTTGGATTTCTGGGATTGTGATTATTATGTTTCTGGGTGTAGTTTTATTTAGGTTATGACTGTTTGGATTTCTACATGCTTCACTAATCTGTATGTGTGTTTCCATTCTCATGTTGGGAAATTTTCAGCTATTACTTCTGTAAATAGCCTCTTGATATGATTTGTTCTGTCCCCTTGTTTTTCATTTATCCCTTTTAATCTTATGTTTTTTTTCTTTGTATCATCTTGCAACTGTTGGATTGTTATTTCCTGATTCCTTGTTATTTTTAGAAGATCTTTCCTTTCCTGTTCACTAGCTGCATTCTTATCTTTGAGGTCTGAAATTCTACATTCACTTTTGTTGTGAGGTTTTGGAAACATTCAGTAGAATTTTTGATTACCTGTATATCTTTATGAATTTGCTTTATGTATTATGTTTGTTTTTTATACTGTTCATTCAGGGATTCTATCTTTTTGCTTTGTTCCTCTAATTTTTTAGCTGTGTCTTCTTTAGATGTGTTCACTCTTTCTTTCACTACTTTTATCATTTCTTCTTCTAACTGGGAGATTTTTTCTGATTTGTGTTCCTTTATAGTTTCCTCTACTTTTTTCTTTATTTCAGTTGATATCATTTCAGGTATTTGACATGTGTGACTAGTGTTTTTTTCTATGTTCATAGCACCCAGCCTTTCCTGGGATGGGCTGGAGGCTTGAGATTGCATTTTGATCTTTTGTTTTGTCCTTTTCCTATATTTCTGTGTTTCAAGTGATGTTCCAAAACTTTCACTGGATGTGTTGGAAATCACCTCCTGCACCCCAGCTCCCTGACTCATGCAACCTTGGCTCTCCTTGTGGCACAGGCCTTCCTCCCCTCTTAGTGATGGCCTAACTCCTCTCTTGGTGTAGGCCTGGTCCCCTGGTTGAACAAAGGTCGCTGGTCATTTTCCCTTCAATCCTGCAAAACCTCACCAGGTGAGTCCAGTGTCCTTGGGGGTGATTTGGCACCTAACCACCGGGAGTGATGGCCCAAACTGTCACCAGGCCTGCACTGGCCAGCTGGAACTCACCTGGCCACACAGGCCTAACTCCCCTTTCAGTGTGGGTCTAACTCCTCTCTTGGCATGGGCCTGGTTCCCTAGTTCCATTTTCTGTTTCAATCTTGCTATCTCTAAGCCCTTATTTTTATGAATGTTACATTCACACTAGGGGAGTGGTAGGGCGGGCACCCCCACCTGTGACTAAGTCAAGTAGAAATCATTTCTCTTTTTATGGATTCTACTTTTTGAGCAGCCAAAAATACTTTTCTTTTACTTTTTATTTTCTTGTAAAAAAAAGAAAAATATCACTGCTAAGTTTTCCTTTTGTCCACAGCTACATTCCTTGTCATTATGAGTCCCTGAGCTCAGTTTCTAGAAAGTTAAAAGTTTCAATAATTTTCCCTGTAATGATTACATGTTGGTTATTGTTAACAGTTTTGCTCTCTACCTAATGACAGTGCCTCTTGAATAAGAGATTTTCTTGTAAGTGTGCTGATGTAGTTTTTCTTGATTCCATTACCAATCATGTATCTAACCAGATTTAATGAGATGTATCTGACCTGAAGTGCATAAATTGCTGCCCTAAGCTTCCAGATTCTGACTCATCTGAGCCCCTAATTCACTCCTTATAAAATATTGGAAAGCAGGCACTAGCAGGTTCCCTATAAAATTCCTGCAGATTAATTGGCACACTCTGTCTGTGACACCCTCCACAGTGCACAGGCACTTTATTGGTCTTAATGTTAAATGAATGCTGTTATTAATTAATTTTGGATTATTGAGTGTTTGTGTACTTGCAAGAGGAGATGGTAACTGAACTTTTGCCACTCCACTTTTGGGTTACTGAAATTTTTGTCACATTGATAAATTATCTGAAAAATGCAGATATTGGTAAGGTAATTATTAGTGAAGGTGTATTTTACCCCATACTTTCTGAAGGGCAGACCATTGTGGCAATGTGAGACAGAGCACAGGAGCTTACCTCATATTGATAAAGGTGTAGAATAAAACATGTAGCAGCTACATCAAAGGAGCAAGGGTCCAAGGGCACTATGTGTGTGTTTCTGTCTGTCTTGTTCCTGTCTCTGTGTGTATGTCTGTGTATGTGTTGCTCTGTGTGTGTGTGTGAGCACACAGGGATTCTACCATCCCACCAGGAGTCCCCTCCCCATTCTTTTTCTGCACAGCTCATGACTTGCATCACAGTGCAGCTCAGCCACTCAGTGCCTTAAGCTCAATTTGCTGTCTACATGTGGATTTTTGTTTTGGTTCACACTGATCTCACTCCCTCTGTCTCTCACACAGAGATGCAGAGCAGGGTCCTAAGGGTCACAGAGGGCAGCAGCCACAAAACAGCCACTTGGACTGATCTCTGGAGTTGAATGTATTGTAATATTGAATTAAAGCCTGTGGTAGACACAACTCCCAGGACCTGTGT